>JXWZ01003239.1:0-17562 GCA_000956215.1 Anopheles farauti No. 4 | reverse complement strand
ACCCCCGGCGGGGTTCGCTCGAGAGTGTCACCTTAATGCCCGACCGGACTCGTGTGACATGGCCGCGTGAGGATAGGATTTCTCGTGAACACCGGGTCATCCATCTCCATTTTCCAAACATAGCTTCAGCTACCAGTTCAACGGAACCGGGTGGGCGTGCCGGGAGGAAGGAAGTTAAGCAAACATTCAGACTGACACATGACAGTTCGCCGTACCGGGGCGGAAGGCCTCTCCCTTCCAGGAGTGGCGCAGGTGGATGACTTTCTGTGGAGATGGATTTGTTGAGTTCGGTCCCGGATGTCAACCTGGCTGACTGCGTTCGGTATCCTCCCCCGCATTTCGTTTGCTCATCGATGATGACGATGATGATGGTTCCGAGCGAGAGAGGGAGTAAGAGAGAGCGAGTGACGAGCATCGCGATCCAAAGCGTTTGGACAAGGTATGTACACACAACCCGCACCCCTTCCTCTGACTGCGCTCACTCTACTCCGGTGCCGGAGCCGGGGCGGCTAGGCGACGGACATGCGTTTCAACTTAATCAGCCAATTAGCATGATGCCGTGGTCGTCGTCGTCATCGTCGTCAGCGCCATCGGTTTTCGTCCTTGTTCCGGGTCACGCAAGCGCCGGTTTTAAATGGTGGATAAATAGTTAATCAACTCGATTGCGACCCCACCGCTTGCCGCCGCCTTCTTTTACGCCACATTTCCGGGGAATTCGCAACGAGGTGGCGGCCCGAAAAGACAAACGCCATTCCAGCTGACCGAACCGGTTAATTGGTACCGACGGGGAGCAGCAGCAGCAGCACGCAAATCGAACGTGTGGCACACGCCATCGGAGAGGGTGGTGTGTGTGCGTTTTAAATATTGATGCATTAATCATAAAGCATTGGCCGGGGCGATGGCGAATTAATTTGGCATATCTAATTGCTTTCGAAGGGGGTTTTGCAGTGGAACGAAGTTGGGCGGTGGATGATAATTGGCAGCAGGCCTGCCAGGTTGGGCTCGGTTTTTGATTGATACGTATCGTTTATGATCGGTCTAGTAAAGTTGAAATGTAGTGGGTTAGACCTGGGTTGCTTGGTTGAACTTTTGTGTAACTGACAGACGTCAGGATTTGTATTTCTATCGATTTTGCCATGAGGGAATCATTTCAGATCTTGTCAGCCTTGTTGCTTTGTACCTTCATTAACAAGATCGCTGAGAAGCTTGACAGATTTTAGAGCGTAAAAGCTTGTCGGACGTTAAACGTCACCTAATCGAACTGAAAGTGTATTTTCAAAATATCTAACATCTGTTCCTTGTGAAAAAATATTATTGAAATTTTAAATTTCTTAAAATGTTTATTTTCAGAAAATGCTCTGAAAATCTCTTCAAAAAAACATTAGTGACACCCAGAGTTAATTACAATTCATGTATTCTTCTGTTTAATGTAATAAAAATAAAAGGCTATCCATTACAAAGCACTAATTAATCACGAAATTACGAGCTAGACGCTGTTGTATGTTTAAAATATAAGAGCTATTCTGTATCAGCCCAAGATCCTGTCGTGATCGAAATGGGCAAACAAACGCTGTTCGGTTTAACAAAAGCACACACTCACATCACGCCGGCCGCCATATTTAATCGGCTTGCTGTATGGGATCACAAAACAATGCAAACACAGCCACTACCAATCGCACAGGAAACAATCTTCCTCCATTAGAAAACGATGATTTAATAATTTCGCCCACAAAAGAGCCAACCGTACGTATGTATGTATGTTGCATTATTAATAGGCACCCCTCCGGGCGTCGATGATGGCAGTTTCCATTAATAAAACAATAGGGCGAACCGGGAGGGGATGGGGGGTGTGTCTCCCTCCTCCGCCTGCCCCCGTATCTAGTGGCCGACCACACATCCCGCCGTTACAACGCGTTTCCGCAATTTTCTATTAACTTTCCATCTGCCGTTTGCGCTGGTGAAAGTCGCACGAAAAGGAGGGCAAAGAAACCGAGGCACATGTGCTGGGGAGGGGATGGAGGTCTCTGCTGCTCCTGCTGCTGCTTGGGATGATAAGGAATCGGGCCATCCGACCGCCAAATTCGGTGAAAGATTGGAGGGAAGGAAATGTATTTTCTATGCTGTTTGAATATTAACATGGAATATATACGATGATATCACATCGGGAAGCCGCCTGAAAGGCTGCCGCGCAGAGGTCAGCGGGCCACGGGCGGCCAGAAATTGCCGTTCGATAAACGTTCGTCGTGTGTGTGCTTGGGTGCCTTTTTCGAGAATATGACAGCATAAGGGGAGTGAAGTGGGGAGAGGGTGGCAGAGCTACCTAAAGAGCCTAACCCAAACCACAAGCCATAAGAAAGCACTTTTGCTCCTTTCACAATTATAATAACAATAACAACCATCATCATTAAAACGGAGCGAGCGGGGTATTGGAGAGGGAGTGAGTTCGGATTTGGACCCCAACACTCCTGTTGCCCCCTCCCCCCAATCGCAAGCACAGCAGGCGGAAATCAATATGGAAAGGGTTTTTGGAAGTTAAACTTGGGCCGGCCCACCGCTGTGCGGGAAAACTCCACCCCGGTTTCGGTCCGTCGAGCCGGACGGCACAAAAACCTTGCTCGGTAACCATGGAGCAGCTCGGCAGCGTACACCGCCTGAACCGCAATGCAAACACAGCATCAAAAGGGATCCCCTGTCCGGCGAAACAAATGGTTGTTGCCGACCAAAAGTGCCGTGTTTCTTCTGGAGTGGAGCGTGCGTCGGCACCGGATCAAGAACCACTTCAGCCCGCACGTGAACAGATGTCCCGGGCGCAATTAGATTCATTATTTTACACAATTAGGTTAGGTCAGGTAGCGCACCGGATTGCTATCGGGTGGCAATTTGGCCGTGCCACTTCTACCGGGTCGCCCGCAAGACGTTCCTTCTTCATTAGGGAGCCGTAATGTGCGAATTGAATTACTATTTTCCAATCAAACCGTAATTTGAAGATCAATGAAAAGGAGGCCCCAGTGTTTTTTTCTTTCTTTCATTTTGTGCTCTTATGTGCACTCAATAATGAGCCACTCGCTAGAGGCACCTTTGTTCGTTTGAACCCATTTTCCATCCACACGATAACATGTGTCTTGATGGGCATGAAAAATGATAACACTCGTTTTAAGCCTTTCGCTTTGCGAGCCGGAGTGGTTTTGTGACTTGTGAGGTAGCGGACTGCCAGCTAACCCCTTCCTTCGGCCGTCAATTATATGATCCATCTTCATCATACCGTCTCTTCCTACGCGCTTCCTCCGTTGCCGATAAACGAAAAACCGCCCGACCGCGGTGCAAAAATTCGATTTGTCATCATCAACGCCTCGGCCCGGCTCCGGGTGCCTTCGGTGGCGCCTTGCCGTCGGCACGGAAGCGAGTGCGAGAAAGCTCTCAAAGTCCTAACTAGCCATGACACCCCATATCGTTAAGCATCTTTCCCGCACTGCCAAACTCCATACGCGCGGCTGGAATTGATTAACGATAAGGCGATGATATTTGTCTTGGTCGGCGGTGGTGGTACGGCACGGCAAAAAGGATTAGTTGGAGCGTTTGGAAGGCTGCAAAAGGCGTCCATCGTACGAGTCAGACCATTGTTTGACCGATAAATCATGACTTTTATGCAAACGATTGACTGGCGGTAAAGCTATTGCTTCGTAAGGAAAGCCGAATGTGTGTTACCATCATTAACGAGAGCGGTTTTATTGGGGCAATGTGTCTTTAATATTATTATCTGATGGTAATGTGGAATTAATAAATCAATAGTTCTTTTACAAAAAAAAAATCAGAAAATATTCAGATGCAATAGAGGAATAGAGAATTTAATATTAAAATTATAAACAAATCCAGATATCCGATTTAAAAACCTGAACAGCACTAGACATTGTATTTGATTTTTTTAATATCTACAAAAAAAAAACTTCTTTAGAACAACTTTTTCTTAAAGACGATTTTTTTTGTTTTTTTTTATGTTTGCCAGTTCTTGGGATACGTCAAGCTTCCTTATTATTTTCCTTTTCCAGCATTGTTCGAACAGATATTCCGTTCAGAAATCGCTTTTTCACTCGGAATTTTAAAAGGATTTTTTTTTCTGAAATTTGATATTTATCATATTTTAAAACGAATTTCGCTTCCTATAGAAGTATTTTCAATTCAGAATTCTGAGCACTCGGCTCTGTGCAAAACATTATTTTGTAATAAACATACCCAAACTCGTTGAAAATTTTCTGGTCTCCAAATTTTTCGGTCACTCACCTGCAATGAAAAAGGCATAGAGAAACAAATATATTAGTATTTTATGCACGAAACTCAACAGCGGTCGAAAATGCAGCCAAATGAATACCAGCCAAAGCGAGCGGATAAATGATGAAAATAAATTCCGCGTTGCGGGCCGTAACAATATTGACACATTTCACGAAACCGCCTCCATCTTCGCACCCGTCAAAAAGTTGCACAGCGACAGGTGATGCCGGTTTCTGTCTGTCTGTCGAAAACGCACGAGCTAAACGCACTATTGATGATGGCGACCACATTAGCCACGCGCGGGGGCAAATTTCGGACTAGGTAGGATGCGGATGCGAATTTCGCAGTCGCACGTGGTACCTTCACACACTAGAATGGCGTCCGTCAAATGCGTTGCATAACCTCATCAAAATCACGTTTCGCATTTAATGCAACCATGGCCCGGGCACCTGGTCATAGCGACGACGACGGCTGTCGGTTTGGGTTTGCGATGGGAATAAATTTTAAATCTCTAATTAATTGAAGTGACTCAGTCGTCTGTCTAGTTAGCCGCCGCTGCTTAGCCTTAGATTTGCGCTCAGTGACAGGGAGGTGTTTGTTTTTTTTTCTTGGTTTTTCCATGCTTCAGAGCCGGTGCAACATCTTGTGCGGTTGGGAACGCTTCCAAACATTGTCCGTTGTTGCGAGCGGAGCTCATACGTTCATCCGTAAACCTTCACTCCCATTTAAGGCCATGCGGAAGCACACGCTTTTGCGCAACGGTGTGCACCATTGGCCTGCCGTACACGCTTGTTTTATTGAATGAAACAAAAACAAAACACGGAGGGAGAAAAAGAAAAAAACACATACGAGCAAGGCAAACCGGGTTCTCTTTCCCTTTTTGCTGTGCGACCCGTTAGCGTGTGGGGAGACGCGAAGAAAATCAATTTTCCCTCATTTAAATATCAATTTGTGGCCCTCTCGGCAGCTTGTGCAAAGACCTGAAGCAAAGCAACGAAAAAAAAAAATACTGCTGCGACTGCTGCCAATTGCGACCCACTTCCCCCACCTGCGTGAGACCTCCCCAGGAACACGGGAGCCACACGAACCTCTGCCGGGCGGATTTTATACGGCTCGTTCGACATTTCCGAAATGTCGGGCTTTGTGTTTCCGGCCAGCAATCATGTGCACGGGCCAGGCCGAATCCGTTTCCCTAGTTTATTTTTATTCCCCTTTCGTGTGTTTTAACGCACCGTGCGGGCGGCCACAATAAAAATGCGTACAGCAGCATCCGGAATTCGTGTGTGAATTTTGTTTCTCCCACCGACTGCCTGTCACTGGCACGCTCGGTATTTTGGGGCATGTGAGCCTCAAAACTACTTGCTGGTTCGATTGGATTTCGGTCGGTGGGAGGGAGCTTAAAGAGGGTGGGAAAATATGGATCCTTTCACGTAAATACCATCCCCGCATGAGGGACGTGGGTCGAGCTGGGATGCTCACCTATCAGGAGGCTTTACAAATTTTCTTAAAAAAATAAGTGGAAAAAAAATGTGGAAAACAAGAAAGCCGGCAATTGCTACCAAATCGAATAAAATCAAATCAAACCTCAAAACAACACGCCCCTGGTGCGGCAGGAATTGTATTTTCAATCTGATTTAGAAGTGGCACCTTACATGCTTTGGTGGACGAAAAAAAAAACACTTTGCCAACTTTTTTATAAGCGATTGAACGTTCCTTATCATGCGATGTGATTGAATTGAACCGAAGCAACGAATGCAAAGTGTTCGAATGGTTCGGCCATCCAGGTAGGGCTTTGTTTGCGCTCATTAGCCCGAGTAGCATTCGAGACACTTGAAACTTTACGTCCGAATAGATGAGAGTGTCCGAAAAACGTTCCCTGGGCTGGCAATCAAACAAATAGGAGGAGCAGGTCAGGTCTCAAGGGCTCCACCAGGTGACCTTTTCACGAGCCAAGCACCGGAACATATTTTGATCCATTCACCGGCGCTGGTGGTTCGATTCGATCGGTGCGGGGCAACACCGGTACGTAATCCACTTGCACCGGGCCAAACTTCTCGGAAGGTCAATGTGGCTTTGAGTGTGATAACGACTTCAAAGTGAGCACAAAATCTGTTCCACCCAACCCAAAGCCGCATACAACCGCACGGTTGTGCCATTTCTTTGCGGTTTTCTTGCGCACACGTTGGCCGGGGTTCGTCTTTGTGAAGACTTTCCATAGGGGTGCACGAATGAATGACAACACGGTTCAGCGAAGGAAGCAGTTCGGAAAGTCTAGTCCGGCTAACCACACATCCATGCCACCGGGGAGTCGTCATGCATAAATTCATAACCTAATCATTAGGTCTCGTTTCGGATACGATGTCCAGTGGGAGTTTTAATAGGAAACTTCTTACTCATTTGTCTGTAATATTCGATCCGTGGCGTCCAAGTATAATAATCTAGCAAGAAGCAACTCGCTAGGGGGGTTTTTTTTTAAGAGACCGGTTGGAAATTAGATCTGTTGCTAACTAAGTTCAGTGGCGCCATCTATCAACGAGTAACGCAACTAGAACATGTACACTTGTCAGAACGTCACTATTTTCACAGTTTTTGATGGAATTTTTCTGAACTTAACCTCACTTAAATGCAGCAGAACGTATTGAAAGACGGGTTATATGAATTACCCAATTAGTTGAATTTTGTTTGTCACAGTTCTTAATACGGGTCGGGTTATCGGAAGGATATGAACTTAAAAAAAAAAACATACGAATGTATAAAATAGGCGTTTTGTTCCAAAACAATAGTCGCATTTGTGGTTAAACCTTAATATCTCTCGATCTATTTAACTTGTTCTTTGTGTTGTCTCTGTTCAAACACGCATACGAAGCTCCGTCGCTAGAATTTCGCCGCGTAACAAGATTAAAATTTTCTGAGCAAACCATCTTGCAAACTTCTTCTGTAAGCCCGTTTTGTCGCAAAACTTTCAACCGAACCCTCACGAAGATAACCCAGCACAGCTGTGTGTGCGTGTGTGGTTAGGAATAAACAGTGCGACACTCGCATGAGACAAGTCAATTCCACCGGACCCGGCCGCCACCGCTTTCGGCTGTCACAATTGTCCGTTGGCTGTCCTGTTAGAGGAACGTTACGAAGCGTTTTGTTTGGTGTCCCTCGCGTCCGGACGGAGCGGGAGAAATTTTTTTTATCTTTCCGTTTAAGTTGCAGCTCCCAAAGCGGAACGTACGTGTTTCGGGGCAAAGCGAGCTCCAGGAGCCGCAGCTAAAAGTGTCATCATCGATCTTCTGTTGTTTCAAGAGTTTCCCAACAATACCCTCGTCGCAGGAGACGGAGCCTGCTTCGGTTTGCTGTAAGTTTAGCCCTCGAAACAAGCCATCCAATCGATGCGGCTCCTTCTTTTCTCTTTTTTCTCGCTCGAGCTATCTCTTAGTGACACAAAAAAAAAGTCAAGAAACGCGCGAATCAGGCCAAGCACTCTCGTGTGCAATGTGATCCGTTCCTGTTCGCGAGCGCGACCGGAAGGCGCGGGAGTCGGCGTTCGGCATTCAATTTCCTAAATTAAATTAATATTGCAAAGGATTTTATTTCGTTCGCCATTTTTATTCGCTTTCCACCGTCAGAAGTGTGGTTACAATTGTGGAAACGGTGTCACCGTCGGGGTGATGGGGGCAAGATAGTGTTCGACCGTGCATCCTCAATCCCGAATGTTCTTGGTTTGTTTTAAAAGCTTTACCGCGCCCGACAGGGAGAGAAAAATCGACCGGAAGTTAGGTGGTTGGGCTTGTGGTACACCAAGCCGGTGGCCACCGGACTTGGCCGGTGGAATGATAAATCGCAGCCGGCATGCGCTCGTCGACGGCGGGACAGCTGTTGCGAGTGAGGACGATCATTTCGGGACAGAATTCATCGCTCACGACGACGACGGGCCGTGCTTATCGGTTTCGACATTGACAAATGTCACCGAAGAGGGCGGCATCTCGCTGGCAAGCGGGCGAGAAGACGATTGAAATTGTGTGGACGTTTTGGAATCGCACGGGCAGGGCATGAGACAATGTCGGGAGAGGTTGGGTAAAGTAAACGCTTATTTAACCACTAGACGATGGGATGGAGTTTCCTTCTTATCATTGTAGTGCCGAAAGATAGAGAAACACACCATTATCTTCTGTGGTGTAAGGTAGTAATTGAGCTCTCGAATTAAAATGCATCTTCCAGACGTCGCTGGAGATGAATAATGATGATTCAGTACGACAACAGTAAATATTAGCGTTTTTTTAAACGGATTGTTTTTTACAATTTGCATTTCATTTTAAAATATTTGTATAAAACAATATTTAACAAAATTTCTCATATAATATTACAGAGTATTTATGTGTTGATAGCATATCTGTAGGCGCATTTATCATTACAAAGGCGGTAGGGTTATCGATTGCATACTTTCAGGTGCAAAATTCAGCCATAAATTATGTCAAACCGCATTGCGAATTATCGGCTTTAAGGCGTAAGGGTACTAAGTCAATTCAATATGCTTTACTGGTCACTGTTGCTTTCTCTCCAACAGCGTCTCATGACAAAGAAACTTGTGCGTTAACGAAGCAAGGGCCAGGACACGAAGCGGAACAAAGGAACGACGCTTGACCTTTGGTATACGTGAAAGCGGGATGAAAATCGGACACCATCATACGGATATCTCCAAGGAAGAAACTATCTCAGCCACCAGTGTTCTGGTGCAGCTATTGACCCATCCAGTCATACTCCAAATGTACACATCTTGAGTGTTCTCCTTATCTCGCCTATTCCTTACAAAAATCCTGTCCCAAACCATCTGGAAGGGAACGGTATGAAGAAAATGGGTAAGGAAGAAAATGGAACAATAATAACCTTTGTGGCCCACGTGCCAATGTGACGCTGAGGAAACTGACTGCGAAGAAGGAAGTGTGCACATGAATTGTTATTTCAATGGATGTCTTCCCTTCACCTCCGGCTGCTCTCGACAGGCCGCACGGATCGAAAGATGAAACTGTCCACTCCGGGAAGAGGGTCAACCGTGGCCGTGGAGACGACACACAAAAGGATTCCTTTGCATGCGTCAACCGTGCGAAACGCCGTGGAAGCGGGTGAATTATGCCATCCGTCCCATCGGCGAACGGTCAACCACACTTCAAAGTTGGTCCTGTTCGGTTTGGCTGGACGTCCGGTGATGTACGTCCAGGTAGGCGCCCCGTTGCTACCGAAGACCTACTTCAAATAACGAGATATCAAGTGGATTACAAGTGGATTTCTCCGGCTCCGGCAAAGTCCGGAGGAGGAGCACGCGAGTAACGAGTTGCGCTCACTCGTCATTACCGTTTCCGGTGTGTATCTTTTATTCCAGCGCTGCTCGGCATTCGCTACCCGAAACGAACCGGTCGGGGCCAGCTGATGTAATAACTTCGGCACGGCACACGATAACAACCCGGTGACGATGGACGCTCTTCATCCATTTTTCGATCTGACTACGGTCAGAGCTCCTAAGCGACGCAAAATCACGGACACACGGAGCTTCATTTCGAGCACTCTTCCGGGATCATCTTCCAGCTGCGAGTGCGAGGAACTGGTGACTAAATCATCATCGGTGGATATTCATGGATGCATCGGAGGCAAAAGAAACGAACAAAAAAAAACCTGACTCGAGCGGAACGCAACCGTCCTTTGGTAGGACATTTGAAATCAGCGTGCGTCGTGGCTGGACGGGACTCTCCTTAACACGTGGAAGCACCTTGTGTCCCGGGTAAGGGCTACCTCAAAACACCGGTAGCCCAAAGTCCATCCCGGTGCGTTCGATGTAGAATATGCAAAACCGAGCTGCAGCTAAAAATTCATGAGCTCGCTTTTGACAAACACAGCCGCTGCTTCCACAACGGTGCACCGTTTTTCACCGTTCGCCAAACGCATGATCTCCGTTTCAATCGAACGGAATCCAACCGGCCGCTTCGGGAAGGTGGACACGCCACCGGTGAATGATTCCGACGTTATGAATCATTAAACAGCACAATCCGGGGCTGGAGTCTGGTAGCGTTCCAGCAAGCGCTCGACGGTTGATTTGAAACCCTAGGCAGGGGAAACGAACCGCGGCGATCAATTCCGAGTCCGGTCAGTTCAACGCAATCGAGTGCCCTTTCAGCATCGCAACAGGGGAAGCCGTCTCGATGTATTGCTGGTTTGGCTTTTACCACGGCACGGCCTGTCGAAACGATGAACATACGATTATGATAATTTTCAATTATTGCCGCCCGGCAATGCCCGCCGCTCGTTCGTCCGCCCGCAACTCCGATTCGTAATTGACAATTGAGGCTCTGATTACGGTCGCTTGTGGTGCCGTGTGGTTAATGATATTTTTTTTTGGAATCGACCTTTTTTGTCGAACAATTAGGATGCAGTTGTTGTGTGAGCCGGATAGAAAACCCAGCCATCAGCTTGATGGACGTGATCGTTTTTTTTTTAATTTAAGCAAACCCAAACAGTTATGAAGAGAGATACATCAGATTAAACATAGCGTACAATGTTGTTTTTTAAGTGGCAAGCTGATTGACGTTTAGTTAAATTGATAAACACGGTATGTGGTGTTCAAATTGCATACATTTAGGCGGAATCGTATTTATAAAAACAAGATTCAACGGCCTTAAATGTATGCAATATACGGTGGTAAACGCTATTGTAAGGCGTTATTAACACTTTAGTCCAATCAGTAAGCCATTAAAGTATGCCGGCCTATTAATAAATATTTGTTTAACCCATTTGCTTACAACTACACATTCTATTACGACTTTATTACCAGTCGCTCAACGTTGTGACACACTGTTATGACCACTTTCATAGTATAGATAAACCGCTTGACAAAAGCACTGCAAAATTGCACATCCCACAACCGGCACTTTCCTTCATTATGCGCGGACGGTGCGAGCCCGCGGAGCCCTAGAGCAGATTGACCAGCCAGGTAAATGATGACTTTTTAATTAGTCGTGTTAGCTTGTCGCTGACCACGACAGCGCCCCGGTCCTGGGTCACGGACACCGGAGCTTCGGTATCGATTATGAGGATGTCGTGCGAGGATTGTGGCTTTTCCCGATTTCCCAACGTTAAGCTCTCGAATTACACAATCATTAGGCAAAGTGCCAGCGGCGCCACGTGGCCAATACCGTTCGGCGTGTGCCGTACCGTCCCGACCACGGGGAAGGCGAAAATCCAATTTTCTTAAAACGAACACCACGCTGGGCGCGTGTGTGTGTGTGTGTGTGTGTGTCGGGCGAGCCGGAACATTGACAGCTTGTGCTTGTCCTTTACGATGCATTTGTTCGCCTCGAGGGGAATTTACAACGGACACGGTGAAACGGGCGATGAGAGGGAGTGAAATGCAAAGTGGGATGTATAAGACACTTGTCCTTCATCCGGGACAGGGTGTAATCATCACCATCACTGGTGGGATGAGAGACAGCGACAGGGAAAGCTGTGATCATAGTTACTGAAGCACTTAACCTGTTCTGGTTGCGAAAAAGGGATTCGATTGTGTAGTCGTTTTGATCCGCTCGAGAAGGCGTTAAAATTTTGCTTTCAACTCCACCAAAAACCCTCATGAATTGATGAATTTTGTTATAGTTTACCTGAGCATAACCCTTCATGATATTGGAAACAGTTTTTTTTTATAATCTAAGCAGGCGTGATTACGTACTTTACCCCTTCCCTGGTGCAGGTGTGTGTCTTGAACGAGTTGACGCCTAAACATATGCAATGTTTATGCGACTGATTTTTTATTTGATTATTTTGTTACATTTTTATGATTGTAAATGTATGTGTATCTAAAAAAATGCGTTTCTATATCTGGTCAAAGCGATGAAAAGAGTATTTTAAAAATATAACATTATTATGCTGATGCTAGTTTATTGCATACCTGTGGGCGCAAAATCACTCTAGACGCAAACCTTTCTAAAAAAAAAGATTTTGGGAGCGAATTTCTACACCCATACCATGTAAACAATATTGTTAAGATTTTTTTAAATTTTATTTATGTTTTCTATGAAATTCATTACACGATGACTGTTTCTGGAATCAACTCAATCGTTGTTCAATGCATTCGCACAATCAAACAAATCAACGATCATTCATCCATCAGTAACGAATGAATACTATGAATCAAATCTAGGCAAAATGAACTGCAGTTATTTAATATTGCTACTTGTGAGATGCTTCAGTATAGCAGCTTTTTGAATTCAGTCCAATCGAAATATTGCTACTCGATTACAGCCACGCATAGAATGCGGTCAAAGCGAGACTCGACTTGCGCCGGGGAGTGGTATTTCCCTGTCGGTGTGCCAATTTAATCAACGAATTGATTGGCTCGATTGGCTCGAGTGGATTACGATTTGTAAGCGCCGTCCCTTCCGCCGGGCAGATGTAATTCAGTTACAACGGCAAACGCAAACACATCACGATCCGGCATTCGCTGGAGAGATTGAATTTTAAACCAACGTCGGTGAAGCTGTAGATACAGCGCCGTATGATACAGCGTTGAGCACTTCGGTGGTCCCTAAGCCCTGCTAAGCGTAAAACTATGCCACTGTTGAAGCGGGAACGTAAAGGAGCGAGCTTAAAGAAAACTTTCTAGCCGCGGGAAGCAACCAAAAGCGCTCGCAGGCTCGTGGCCGGACGAAAAACTGTGCCTCCGTGGAAAGTCTCGTGGATGGGTTGCTGTGACAGTTTTCACTAACCCATTCGTTCGCTTTGTTCTATGTGTATGTGCGGTTGTTGTTGGTGTGTGGATTAAGCAGGAACAAGGACGTGTGAACATGTCCCGTGGAGGGACATTTTCTGGAGGATTCTTCAGCTTCCTCACTCACTGTCCCTGTTTTCCACGAAAACGCGAAACTACACGCCCCTCATTTGGCGCGGGCGTGAAGTTTCTCGCCACCAAGTTTCACACTCCTTCCACGGGAGCGCCACACACCCCGTTTGGTAGTTCGCGAATATTGAAAAATTAATTTCAATTTTCATTCTTTCCAACCCCGCGCCCCCTTCGCTTCGACGCAATCCCCACGTGACGCCGCTATGTGTCGGATTAAATTTTCATTTTCGTTGGCCATTTTTTGTGGCCCTTCGCAAACGTCGCTTCCGGTCGCGGGTAGGGGCGAACGAAAATTAATACCCCGGCGGAAAGGAAATGCACCAACGGGACCGCCAAAGAGCTGATGAAGTGTTTAAAAAAAAAAACAAAAGAAAAAGTGAAGCAAAACCCAACGAGAATGCGCAACCGGCCGACAAACGGTGAAGTGCCGTTCAATCTTAATTAAAGCAAAATCGATAATAAACCCCCAAACCATGCACGCGGACACGCCTACACCCGGTACGCGCACGGGTTGGCATAAATGCAATTAGATCACCGCGTGTCCTTGCTCGCTCGGGCCCATTAGACGCGAAAGGATTTATCCGTGCCGAGCGTTATGTAAAGTGTAACAGCTTTCGACAGCCGTGTGCGAGCAAACGTGAAGCCGCCGCTAAGCTTTCGTCACATTCCCGGGACGGGCCGGGGATTCGGAGGCGTAGAAGGAGTGTGTCACTCGAAATTAAAATTATAATTGAACATGAAAATAAGTGCCCACTCGTGACCGAGCCGACCGTTTTTTTTTTCTAACCAAGCCTCAACCTCTCTACCGCCCGGCGGTGGCTTTTACACAATTACAGTCAAGGACTTCGGAAAAGAAGAAAGTTCGGCGCGGGGGCGCGAAGGAACAGTACACGACGGTAGACACTTCCGACGTTACTTCGTGTACTTTTAATGATGTCAGCATCATCTTGAGATGTGGTGCGGCTCAGCGTTTTGCAAGGAAGCGAGGAAGGGCTCAGGAATAGAATGGGGTGATTTTTTTTTTGTAAAAAGCATGTGGTCTAACCACAATTTTTCCGCTATTGTCACGCGATGGTTGGTTGGGGTTGGTAATCGGAGTCGCACAGAGCGATATGATGGATGGTGTTTTTTAGAATGAAGAAAGGCATGGTGCATTAGTAACCATTAAAATGATTTAATTTTATCACGTTTTTAAGGTTGACAGTAAATTTAAAATGATTCAATCACTGTTGTTTACATTTACCAGGAAATAATTTAAATAAATTTAAACTATCAAATCATAACTTAGCCTATCTAACGTCACATACGTTCTTGAGGATGCAATATTTTTTTAAAACTATTTTTAACAGTTAGTCAAACTTATGACGAAGAGTTTAATTTTCAATGCTTAAAATTCTTAAAATTGTTCAAAATCTTTCTCAACAAAGGTAAATTAGTCACAATCAACAAAGTTAATGAAGAATTGAACAGCACCAGCTGTGAAATAAATCAGTAATAGAACGAGAAATATAAAACGTAGGGATATAAAGATTTTATAAAATAAAAGAAAACAGCCCCATTCAGGACACTAACATGTGACGAAAATCTCAACCATAAAAGTGCCACGGCACGTTACTGCGTCCTGTGCTTGTGGGGCTAGTCGTGCGGAAAGAGGCACCAAAAATAAAAAAAAAACCTTCACTCCGCTCTCATTTCATCATTATTTTTCCGCAACATAACCTTGCTCGCTCCTTGCCACAGGAAAAAAAAAAGAGACAACAAGGAACAAAAGAAAAAACCATCACAAACCGTGCGTGCCTGCGTGTGTGTGCGTGTGTGTATGTATGCAGCCGAATGAGCACGAACAACGATCGAACCCGTTCCCATTCCGGCACATAAAATATTCAATAACAAGAAAATCATTGAACCCTTTTCTACCACATTACACATACACACCGCAAGCGTACACTCGCACCCTCACACACCCTGCCCCGATCGTAGTGTCGGCATGCAGAAAACCACTCGCAAAACACTTGAACACCGAAAGAAAACAGGAAAGGAACGGGAGATAGAGAGACCCACGGGGCGCAGGGTTATTTTTTATGGGAAAAGTACAAATGCACCCACAGCCGAAGCGGACATTAAAGTTACGGAGGTGGAAAGGATTTCATTTCGGCAGCACTGTGCCAGTGTCGTGTGTGCATGCGTGTGTGTGTGAGCTATCCTGGGGCCTTCCTGTGCGCAAAGGTTACACATTCGATGTCGGCACAGTACGGACTAGGTTCCGCCCGGGGGTCGCCTTCCGTCTACTATTTGTGTGTTTGTCTGAGGATGAGTAGAAATAATAAGCATCATTCCGGTAGGATCAATATTTATTTCCCCACAGCAGCGTCACACGTCGTCGGGTTACGGGGCGGTTTTCGGAACGAGCTTTGACGAGTTTTAAAGCGTTCATTTTGGGTGAGGTTAGCCGGCGAACGGAGCGTGCCATAAACATGAGGGAGGGAAGTGCAATTTAGACATCCCCATTCCTCCCATATCCCATTATTCTTTATTGTGCCGTAGCTTATCAGCTCATCATGGGTGCTGGAAGCTTCAGCTTTAACGTCCCTTCGCCACTGTTCGTTATACATCATCGTCCTGGCCCGGTCCTCCTTAGTGGGGCGAGAAACGCACCACTGGCTGGGAAAAGTTGTGTCAAATGGCCCATGAGCCGATGGCAACACGCACTGGCACGGAAAGAATCGAATGGGGTACTCATTTTTGGTTACTCCACCAAAGGACTGTTGCCAAAAAAAAAGGGTAGAAACGCTTCACACGTTGCCACTCGACCACTAACAAGCGCAACGAGCTGGGGGTTTGTGCGAGTTTGCGGGGTTTAGGACGGTCCGATTGTTTCCACCTGGACAAATTTAGCGCCATCCAAAGCGGAGTTCTAATCAATTTGTGCTTTATTTTTACGCAGCGGTAGCTGCGTTTGCAAGGCTGGAACTACTGGGAACCGTTCTTTTTGTTGTATTTTTTCAAGTTTCACAATAGGAGAGTTAAGATTAAGCGGAAATTTTGGACCATAAAATATTTGTACGGAATGGCAAGAAGGTGGGTTCAACCGAAAAGCTAAAAACATATTTTCTGAGAACTTGTCAACTATTCAGGTATGCAATAATAATTAAGTTTGTGTGCACCTTCATTGGAAATGTTTCCTACGAAGTCTAAATATGTGCACAATAAAGGCAGCAGATGAAAGAAAATTGCGAATGGCCTTCGAACGCGTTGTTTTTGAAGAGTTTCTAAGAAAAAATTTCGATACGATTTTTATATACGCTAAGCACATACTTGTAACAATATTTTGCACACGTTACTTTCGATAATTGTTGTCGATTGGAATGTTTATCTGTCCAAATGTTTGTCCAAATGGAATGGTTATCTGAGTTGGGGACGACCAAATTATGTTTTTTAGTGCGGTTCATTAACCAGTTTTTGAATCATTATTTTAATAACTATTTCAGAAACCCTCTTCCATACCTAATGATAATATTTGTGTAGAAAAAAATGACTATAATGATTGCCTTAAAAAAGTTATATATAATCATGTGCCACTGAAAATAAATAAAAAATAAAATTATTAGAGCATTGCATACATTTAGGCGCATTGAAAGTAGAGACACAAACCGTGTATGAAAAAGAGGGGCCACTTTTTGCTACTATGACTCGTTTTCATAACCAAATAGAGTTTAGAAGCATTTGCTACAATTTAATGCAATAAATCATTTCATACCGACTCTTTTCATGCGTTTAAAATAAAAATGAACCGACCAAACCACCGAATGGATCACAGCTCTTTCAACTCTTGCAATAATCAGATTCATAAACTGCTGCGCCTACCGTCTATTTGCTGTCATAAATGAGACCCTATCCTCGAGCGGAAGCAGATTGCCTCAAAAGAACAAAACAATCGCATCTACAACAAACCATATTCGTGCGTCCACACTCGTACACTCATTTCAAGCGGCCACTGGCTGTAACAACAGTAATCGCACCATCCATCATCAAATTTAGTGATAAAAATTTATGAACAATATGCCGGCTGCTGGAAAGATCTCTCCGCGCCGGCTGCAAATAGAATTCCATATGTGCTTATTTTCCACAACCGGCGGGCGCGGTAATAATAAAATAGCAACATAGTTGCACCCGTTGACGCCGACCCGCCGCGAGGCGAGAGGGAGCGAAATTCATTCATTTCGTGATTCCCGCCGGCCAACCGTTCTCGTACCTTATTCCTGGTGAGTGTGTTGAATTGGCCCACAGCGAGGGGATTTCAGGGCAGACCAGCGAGGCCTGCGTCTCCATAGCATGCAGGAAGGATAATAATAAAAGTGGCTATGGTTGCGAAAAAGCTGCCACTGGCTGCGGCTCTCTCGATCTCGCTGTCGTCCCAGTGCCCA
>JXWZ01003237.1:0-17012 GCA_000956215.1 Anopheles farauti No. 4 | reverse complement strand
AGAGAGAGAGAGAGAGGTCCAAGTCTTAGTACCAACGACCTCGTTTCGGTGCGAACGCGGTTGTCCCAACCGCCTCCCAAGGACCCTTGGGGTGTTGGGGAGAGGTTGGAGGCACGTGATGCATATGCTTCTTTAGATGCGCGCACCGCGCCGGCAACCAAAACGGACAGATGTTGTGTCCGCTCGAGAAAGTTCACTGGAATTTTGTGCTGCGCTGGTGTTGTTGCCTTTTGCTGCTCCACCGGCAAGAAATGGGTCTTTAAAAAAAAAAAGAAAACATCAGAAACATGTTTCACTTGCGGGCGACGAGTATGTACGGGTCTCTCTCACTCTCGCTTTCCCTCTCTCTCTCTGTGAGGAGAGCAAGTGTCGGTCGAAAAGTGCGCTATATAAAGCGAATCATTGAAAAACACCTACTGACTCATCGATTTGAATTTAGTAGTCGACCCTTAAATGGTATGTCCATTGTCGGACAGTAGCACCAGCAGCACAGGGGCCTAAATGTAAAATCGAAACCTGCCTCTCTCGGTGTCCCGCCCGCGCACCGGATGTAGAAGGGCGGAAGTGATCGTGCAGTTATCCTAATTTGTTGTGTCCGCATGTACGCAAACCGCTCTGCTGCGCTTGGCTGACTTAAATCCGAACGCAATCCACCACCAGCGCCTGCCCCTGCGGGAGAGGTTTACGATCCACTTCTAGCGGATCGCGCAAAGTGGTCTCCGAAGGGCCTGTCGAGTGCATTTCGGGCAGAGCGTAAAACGCGCACGCACAGCCGCTCTCGTGTACTTCACCCTCCACAAAGGGGGCCGTGTCTAGTTTTGGACGTTCGCCTTTGAAAGTGGTTCGTTGTACAGGGAAGTAGGGCTGGTGGAAAGCCGCTCCGTTTTATGTTGATCCGCAGAGGTTCTCTCAGCCGTTGAGGATTAGGATAGGTCACGCGCATGATGGGATTTTCGTTGCCGTGGGACGAGAGGTTGTTTTTTTCTTCTCTCGCTTGCATGTGTATCGTCGCGTGTTTGCCGCGGCACACTGGGGCGTCCCGGTATGTAGAAAGACAGCAGGGCGTCTCATTTTCACCTTGTTTTACGTTTGCGTGCGAGTAATGGAGAAGCACCCAACCACTCAGCCGGGGGAGCGAGTTAGACCGAGCTCAGGCAGGAGGACGGTTCGGCGCTTCCAGCCGCGTCCGACAGATCCTTTGCCGCCGCCACACCGGGTGCGTGATTTGGATGTTTTTCTTCCTTCATTTCCCAGTTCCTTCGCATCCGGTGCATCTTCTCCTTGCCTCCCGGGGGCAATCGAATCCAAATACTATCGAGCAGAGTACAATCATCGTCGTCTTGCTGGAAAATGTCGTCCTTGTTGGTAGGTTGAAGCGTCGTTTTTTTTTTTTTAGTTGGATTTAATTTCTCGATGCGTGCGTGCGCTGTACCATCTTTTCGATGCAACTGATACGGTCGCGGTTGCCAAAGGAAATAATTATGTCGGAAATGAAGACGACCCGACGGGGTGGGGAACCCGCGGGAGAATACGACAAACTCAGTCGTCGTAAATTGGGCGCAGTTTTGAGTGGCGATTTTAATAATTGCCTTTGGCGTTGACGTATAGGTTGTGCTCGGCTGCACTGCTGGGCTTTACTGCGGTTTCGGTAGGTCTCTAATTGGAGGTTTAATGGAATGGAATTACTAATGATGTTACAAAAATAGACATTAGAAGATGCTGATGATTATGTTCAGAAATGCTCTTGGCAATAATAATTCAAAGATGTTTTTTGTTAATATTCTGGTTTATCTCGTCGAGTTATGAAGCATAATGCTGCTTGTGAATATAATAATCATTAGTTTTAATATAAATATTTTGTTTTTCGACGGTTTACGATGAGGCACAATTTTGCAGAGTTAATTAAAGCCGTCACTATTTGAAATTTCAAGCCGGATCTAATTTTTTGGATCGAATATTTAAAAACCGAAACATGCAATGTTAAAACTAAAGATGTGGCTTTGGTAAAAAAAATTAATGTATTTGAAATTTTCTGCAATTTTAGAAAAAATAAGTTATTTAGACAAGTATTTTAATAAAAAATCTCTGGTTAACTTTTGGCCTTTTTAAATGTCAATTTTTGTGACGTGTTAGATATCGGAAATTGATTTTACTGCCTATTCGCTTATTGTTTGCATATTTTCTCGGATCCTACTTAGGAGGCTCAAATCCTTTTAATTAGGACTGAAAAGTGGCACCAAACGCTTTACTAATTCACCCTCAACGGAGGAGAAGAAGCAATGCTACATGCTTGGGAAGAGGTTATGTGTGTATTTTGTTTATCCTGTGACAACAAACCACCTTGCTGCCCACCTCTCGCCTCGTATATTTGTTGGCAAATTTCGGTCGGTTTCGGTCCCTGCGGTACTGCGGTTGATGGAGCGATGGGTGGGCGTTGGGTGAGCTATTATAACGCTCCCCTACCCTTCTAAGCTCAGTCAGTAGCGGCTTTAGGCGGTGGGATGAGAAGTAAGTTGACTTTTCTCTGTCCGCCCACCCCATCCATGGCGTGTCGTTCTAATTCAAAAATTTGTCCGTTGAAATATGTTGCTTTGTCGAGTGTGCGACGCGCTTCTATGCGGGTTCTCGTCCGGGATATCTATGCAGAACGCCAGGTTTTTTTTTTCGCGGTCATGTTGGGTATCGACACGCGCGTGTGTGAGTGTGTTTGTGTGTGTGTGCCGCTCCGTCGTATCAATTCCATGCTGGTCGAGGATAGGTGTAGCAAGTCGACCATACGACACAAACGCGCGCGCGAAGCGAGGATGAGAGAGCGCTGCACATGTAAAGCTGACTTTGAGGCCCGTTTTTTTGGAGTTCGGAGCAACAGTTTTTGTTTATATTTCTCCCACCCCTCGGGCTGTGCACCGCCCGGGCGGCGGTGCGGGGGTTTATCAATATTTGTTTTGAATGTTTTGAAACAGTTCTCTCTCTCTCTGGCCCTTGCCCTGACCCTCCTCCTCCTCCTCCGTCCGGCGTGGTGAGTGAGCCCAGTGGTATATGGCCGGGACAACATGCTGCAACAAGACACGGTCGAGTGATTGAGAGATAGAAGCAAGATTGACAGGCCAGCACCAACTCCTGGCGGCACAAGCGTGCGCTCCTTCTGCACACTCCAAAACGGCTCCGCAGAAAGGCGGCGTGCTGCGACGGAGTTTGCTCGAGGACGACGACGACGACGACGGGGCAAAGGACGGAAACTGAAATGTTTGTTGTAGGTGTATAAATTGATCCATCCCCCGCACTGTTGGCATTTATCGGGCAAAAGCGAGAGCCTCCCGTTGGCGGTAGGCTTCCTGTGTGCCTGGTAGTAATTGTGGTGGTGGTGTTGGTGCCGTTTGCATCCCTTTTTACAAACGGTGGCGGTGGCGCGGCGACGGCCACAGCAACAGGGTGAGATGTCTCGTTCGCGTTCGGTGTAATAAAACGCTAGGGGAGCTTTGTCGGTGGTGTATATTTTTTCCGGCCCTATTCCGGTTCACATTTTTCTTCGGTTTTGGAGAAGGGGCTCCCCCCTGAAGTGACGGTAAATGCGCGCGGGCAATACATGTATACGTGCGCACCACACCGGGACACATTCATCAGGAACACCGGGCGTCAATATTCGGCCCTATTTGTTGGGAGTCCCTGGGAGACGTGTTTCAAACTGGTGTGTTTTTTTTTTGCTTCCTTCCAAGCGCAACTAGTGGCAGAGTTGTAGGGTTTTTTTTAGAGACTGTTTAAATCGGTGTGGGACAGTGGTGCAGCTGAATTGATATTTAATTAGTGATTTTTCGATTTTCTCTGATCAAGTAAGTGATTTTGTGTTCGGCATTAGTGCGAGGAAATTTTTTTACTGTTTTTTTTTATTTAAAAATACGTCTGCGGAATGTTAAGCAGTTAAGTCTTGTTAAAAAAAAAACATTTGATTCGGTTGAACAACAGGCAAAAAAATGGAGAAAAACGTAAGCACAAAGAAATGTGATAAATACGCAATATTTTATTTGTGAAATGAAGAGGTAAATTTTTTTTTCAAGCGTCAAATAGCCTGTTCAAACATCGTCCAATCTTACGAGTGTATAATCAAAGTTTTTTACGGCAAATCCTACCACGGTTCAAATCAGTCCAAACAGCAAACAAGCTTCCGACGCCGTCGCCGCCGTGTGCATCCTTACAGTCAGGGTTCTCTCGCTCCCCGGTCAATAAACTTTCGGCACGGACCATCTGCTCCATCCAAAAAAATCGAGAAAAAAAACCTCCGCATCAAGGCAAGGAACCCGTTTCATTCTTTCTCGCCACCCCGTTCCGTGTCGTCGGTCCATCGTCCATCGTCGACGAGGAGACGAGGTGGAGTGTTTAATGAATGGAGCGCGAGGTGCCCGCGAAAATCATTCCCCAGTGAAGGTGCATTAAAGTAATGTCCTGCTTGAGGAAGATCTTAATCAACAGGTTGGTGGTGGTTCACGCGTGTGCCGGCCACTGCCACCAAAGTGCAGTATCGAGTTTGATACGATTTTTGAACGCGGGCGGTTGCGACCCCCGATTCGCACGCGTTTACGACCGACCGTTTTGATGATAAGAAAAAGGTGGTTGCTTCCCCGGCCGTGGTGCCCCAAGAAGAGAAGGGTCTTCGATGGGCCTTGTCTGCTGTTTTTTCAGTTATCATTTAGGCCACCATCGTTTCGGCGGCGTGTCGAGGAGAAGCAGCATAAGGAGGCTTCCATTGCCCGAGGCTCAAAAAGCGCGCCGCTGTGCGTTGTGTGACTCCCCGTTTTGGGCCTTTTTTTCGGGTTCATCGGCACCCCGAACTCGTCATGGTGGTAGTGGTGAAATAAGAAGAAGGATCCTGCTAAGGGTTCGTCTTGTGTACCCCCTGCCATAAAGGAAAGGGTATATCAAAGGGGGAGAAATTCGTAAACCTTTACTACGAAGCTGGCCTTGTGTGCGTGAATCGAAGGAATCGATCGAAGGGCTTTCCGTGGTGTGGTGGTGATCTTTTTGTTTTTTTGCTACACATTATTCGAGTCAATTTTTACAAACTTTTCCTCCAAACCAAACGTGCAGCACACACAAAGGAAGAGCGGAGAAGGAAAACACCAGCGAAAAGGTTAATGGTAGACCACAAAAAAAAAAAACCAGTCCCGGCGGGGCCAATTCCCGATCGCGCGACGCCAAAGCAAGTCAACGTTTCGTACAGGTGGTGCATTGGCGAGATGCAATTATTAACATATTTATGGTTTCGGTGCAAAAAAAAAAATGAAACAGAAGCGTTGCTACTACGATGTAGAGATGCAGTTTTTTTGGGGTCTCTTCTTCTCTACCCCTTCCTGTGTAGATGTCCTGTGCTGACTGCTTCCCTCTCCCCATGCATGTATGTGTTGCCGCCAAGAGGATCACTGGTTTGAATGTGTGCGGGGCCAGATGTTTCGAATTTTGGTTTCGGCTTTTTTATGCTGGTTGTTACTCCCCTTTTTATATCTGGACGGGTAAAAGTTAACCCCGGGAAGGATCGTACGGTGATCGGTGGGGGGGTTTTTTGTTGTTCGTTTTTAACTTAATGCTGTTCGATGCTTTCCGCGCGGACACAGGCGGCTGTCGATCGACGATTGTGGCTTCTATTTTTGTGTCGCGTTCGATATGTCTCTCGTTGTCATTTTGTGTGCGGTCCGGTAAAGGGAGGATCGAGACGCTGAATTTGATTTTTTAAATCCCCTCCCTTCTCGGCATCCCGAATGAGATGTCCTCGATCGGGGCCCATAATTGGACGCTTCTGTTCGCGATCGCGCCGCGTGTCGGTGGAGGGTACGACGCTGAAACCCTCCACCGGCAGCGGGTGACTGTATTTTCGGTGTTTTCGATCGTAATTTTTGCTTTCCGCGTGCGCGCGCGCGCACGCGTGTGTTATCATCGTTAACCGTCCTTTAGATCGCCGTCGTCGTCGTTGTATGTATTTATTATCTTTACCTCTTTTTTTTTCTTCTCATAACAAGTAATGGAGCGCACGCCGCTGCGTGCGTTCGTCGCCTGGCCGGTCAATCAAGTCTACTCGGTTGGCGTGGTGGTGGCGTGTGCCGGCGTGCTTCCTTCTCCGCCCGGTTGTGCAAGGGTAAAGGGTCCGCGTTTCTGCACCTTTTTCGGTCGCGTGTACGCGCGCGTGGCCAGCTCAGCCGAACGGTGCGTGTGTCCCCATGGAGAAGGTGGTTCGTGGGTTGGAAGGGAAAGGGAAGACAAAGTGAGGAAGCGGATGGGGCAGGGAGGGTACATGTTTATTTATCCTTTTACCTTCTTTTCCAATTTTTTGTTCCCTTTTTTAAACGGTTCGCGAAAGGTGTTTCGCGCGGTTCGCGAAGAGCGAGAGACGGTACAAGTAAAACAAAGCAGAAACGACATCCTATAAGTAAAACTTGAAAAATCTTCCTCGTTATTTGAGCTGCTTGTTTTATGCTTACCCTTTGCCCACCTACCTACCCAAACACATACATACCGTACTAAACGCTTTCTCTCTGTCTTGTTTTCATTGCAGAAAAGGCAGGCTACCAATCACCATACGGCGGCATGGACAATGGCGTGGTAAGTTCAACTGCTTCAAGGATTTGGGAAACTACCTGATTATATGCAAACAGCACCGGGTACATGTCCTTCTGGGGCGGGGGAAGGGACGGACGGTTGGGGCTCTGCTTACATTGTAGTGTAGGCTTTCTGCGGAGGACATCATCATCATCATCATCCTCCTCCTCAACCGCCTCTGCTTTTTCTGCGCTGCTGTTGCTGCTGCTGCATTCGACAGGTGATGCGGCTCTGGTTGCAGCCGAGCAAAAGAAGCAGAAGCTAAAAAAAAATATTATAAGGAAAACAATTACACACACACCCATACACACCGAGGCCACGTTGACAGTTCGTCGTTGAAAGCTGCATTGTGTGCGATAAAAAAGGAAAACCAGATGATGGAAAAATCATTTATTTCTGAAGGATGCTGAATCGTTTCTTTTCCCTCTCTTTCTGTCGGTTTGCTGTGTATCGTGGCAATATGTGCTGCTTTGCGTATCGTCTGCAATTTGTGGGGAAGAGTAAGTTTTGCTACATGTTGCTCTGGTTTTTTCGGCACGAAACTTCACAGAAGCGAGGTTAATGCCGGACGTTGAACTTGAGATGTGTATGGAAGATAATGAAACATATTTTTTAATATTCTATTATGCTGAAATCGATGTCTTTCGAGACCTGATGTTGCATGGATCTAAAGTTTTTTTTTTTAAGAAAAAAATTAATTTAAGAATATCGGTGAAAAAACAAAAAATCGTTTGAATTGAAAGTTGAAAGGGAATCCCTGTATTAAAAAATCCCTGTAAAATTTGTTGTTTATGTTTTTGAGTAAGAATATTCGATTTTAAATGGCGTATATTATATTATTGTTTCAACATAATGTTGTTATTTGTTTCAATGTTTTCTATAAAAAAATAATTTTTTTTTAATTATATTAGAACACTAAAAAGTGCGCTCCAAAGAGAGAATTCGATGAAAAATATCCCTAAATGCTAATTATTCGTTTATGAAAACCATCTCGTAGACGATAGGACACCTGTAGCTGAAGATCTAATTGTTCTTCTGCTTCCTTGACATGGCTTCAGCCAGACAACACAGCACACTTTCGGACGACCTTATTTTTCCAACTTGGCGCAACATAACAAAAAAAAAAAAAACAGTCTGCCACGAGCCACGACTGACGGCTGCTGTTGGCCAGATTTGTTCACGGTTTTGTGTTTAAATCTCTTCAAAACACCGGCTGCTAGGTGGCTGCGTTCCTCGCGTGCGCGTTCCGAAACAGGACACACCACATGCCGCGAAGGATTCCAAACAAAAGGCACACAAAAACTGTCCCCTTATGCGCGCCTGTATGTGTGTGTGCGTGTGTGTCCTTCCTCCTTCCTTCGCCAAGCGATTCGACAATCGTTGGAAAGCTATCTCCGGTACGCGCAACTTCGGGTTCTGCTCGCTCCGTGGGCACGCTTTTGAATTGAATGTGCGGAAAATGAAGCCCGATAGAAAACGGTGGAACAAAAAAACCAACACAGCTCCGCATAAAGCCGTCTTACGCGCACACCCCGGCTTTGGGTTTTTTTTTGTGCTGGGTGAAACAAAAACGAGAACTGCATAAAGAGACTGCACGGACTGGTTAGAGATGAGTTTTTTTCTTGGTTTGTTGCTTCCAGTCTGTCGTTGTAAATGAACGAAACAAGCGGAGAATAGGGACAAATCAAACGTCTAAGGTAGGAAAGCGTTCGGTAGGGACACAGGACAGGGGAAGAGTGCAAAATGCATGCATAAAGTGCAGCAAATTATGCTACTACTACACAATGGAAGGGAAGGTATATTTGGCAAAAGGGAAAAACGTGCACCGGCCCATGTGTGTGCGTATGTACTGCAGGGATTTTCATAGAGGAAACAAACAGCAAAAAAGAAACATGAAAAGCATCGCTTTTTTCATCTTCCTTGTGCAAATTGTGCTCGTCGCAAATCGTTTTTGGAAGGGAATGAGAGGGGATTAAATTTTGCATTTTTAATCATTACAAATTAGACATTAGGGAAGTAAATTTCACATAAATTTATTATAAATAAAAACAGAACTAGTAAGGTCATCGAATCTAAATAATCGTCACCGAACCGATCTATACTGAATAATAATGAATTCGACAGTTCTCCAAGAGCCAACCGTACCGAAACCGATCAAAACCGGTGACGGTAAACGAGAAAGCAAACGATTTTTGAAGTTTCGCTCCCGCTTTTGTCGTATTTTTCAATCATATTTGCTTGCGGTGCTTGTTGCCGCCGGAGCGCAGGAGAACAGAAAAGAAATAATTATAACCTCATCGGAGGAAAAAAAACTCAGCATCAGCAGCAGCAAAAAGGACACTCGAAAAGGAGCAACCGCACTGGAGAAGGGAATCGAAGAACTTCGGTGCCGGTCCGTCCGTCGGTCGGTCGGTCGTTCGGTTGGCTCATCATCCGCCCTTCGCCGTTGCGTTACGTTTCGGTTTTAAGGTGGTGGTGGTGGTGGTTTTCTGGCCAACAAGCGCGAACGAGAGAGGGAGAGGGAGGACTATGGAACTTGATTAAGGGAAGCAGCAGCAACAGCGCACGCCGTGATGATGATCTTCGCTTTCGGTCTCTTCTTTACCTTCTTGCTCCATCCGAGACACGACGCCAGCTGTCGCCGTAGTCACGCTGACACCATTCTGTTGTGCTTTGCACCGGCAGCAGCCCATAGCCATGGATGAGCGGCGGAGACGAGCGCCTGTTGGGCTTAATATATATTTTTTTTCTCCCATGTTTCTTTTCTCAACTCTGCTGTCGCTGGCTGGCTTTTGGGTTTTTAAGTTTTTTGGTCCATCCATCTATGCCGTCCATCCATCCATCCTTCAGCTTCGGTTCGGATCGAGTCCGGGTCCTTCTGTTACAGTGATCCTTCCAATGAAAAGAAGAAAAAAAATAAAATAACGTGCCTCCTTTGCCCTTCGAGAACGTTTTCGCCTGATCGAAACCAAATCGACGTTGAGGCTGACTGCTCTCGAGCGTAAGCGCGATAGATGTTGTCGATTTAGGCATTTAAATCGGATTGTTTTGCTGAAGCGCACGCTGCAACCGTGGAGTTATCTGTCTTGCGGATCCTTCCGGATGTATAAAGGATGGCTCCTCTTCCTGTGTGTCGGCCTTTCGTAACGCGCCTCGGGCAGCAAGAGATAAATTCGGAACAAACAGAGACGGGCACAGAGAGAAAGGCCAACGGAAGATGGGGAGTGCGTAAGTGCGTCCCTTTTTTCCCAGCCAAGTGCCAACCGGCGGGATCGAACCGGAACAGAACCTGTTTGCATTTTCGTCTCTGCGCCTGAGTAATCAACTAACCAAACCGATACCGCACCGAATCTCGTTCCCGAGCGAGCACAAGCAACAAGAAGCTTCGTTTTTTTTTTATTCACGCACGGATCCCTCTCGCGGCGGACCTAAGGGGCGGGAATATTCAAACTTCCTGTCCCTGTGACCCCGGGACTCCCAGCGCTACAACGAAGCACAAGAAGAGACACATGATCCTTTCCTGGATGGATGTTCTCGTCCCCGCCCGGACGGTGCGGATGAAGATGATGATGGTCTAGTCGAGCCTTTATTACTTCCGGTGGATCGTTGTCGTTGTCGGGACCCGATCGGGGAGAGGATCAAATTTTTTCGTATTTTTTTTTTTCTTACGAGGATACTCCGTGTGCGAAGAAGATACTTCACTTCACGCATGGAGAAGTAAAACTTGAATCTTTTTCTTAAATTTAAAAGGAGGAGATTTCAGAGATGAATGTGTGATCCGCCGGGAAATAATAATTGCATAAAAAAGTGCAATCCCAATCGGTTCTTGTTATAAGTAAAATAGGTCGCTTTTAAAAGGACACTTCAAGGCCGACGGAGAGTGACAGATAACGGATAGAAGGATTGGTATTCCTTTTTTTTGTTTCATTTCAAGAGTCTTTCACCGTTTTGAAGCATAATCTTCACAGGGAAGATATAAAAGTGTATGTGTGTGTTTTTTTTCTCTAGGGCATCTCGGAATTAAATACCTTTTTGATGAAGGTCGTGTCGCTGCTTTCCTTCCCAAAATCTCTTGAAATCATAACTCAGAGCCTGATCTGTAACGGTAGATATATTTCACGACGAGGCCCACCCGAAGGATTGAAGAAAATAATCGTAAAATAATTCATTTCCTCCCTAAACGATCGTTTCGATAACGATCGGTCGATATTATAGCTGCGAACTGCTATAGCGTCACACACCGACCACCGAGTCTTGGGTAAACACTTTCTCACACCGCCCGTTCGACAACGCCGCGACGTGTAATGATTACGTACGTTAATGTTGGACCATTAGTGTGTGTGTGTGTGTGTTTGTGGACCAGATTTTGGACCGGCGACCGCGTAGGGTTTCTCGCCGTTTCGGCCGCTAAATCCGTGCGTTTTAATAAACCTATCAAGATCGAAGGACATCTCCACACACCCTGGATTCGCCTCCCGTTAACGTGTGCGGTGGGTATGCAATTTACGAAATGTATGTGCCCACCCCGGTTTCGGGGCGGTTGTTACCGTTTGGTTCCGTTCCGTGGCCGTAATGCGAAGCCTGTACAAATTGTGCATATCGAATCGTAACCCGGGACAACAGATTTACACGGCAGCCGAAACTTTTCCTCGCCATACGTGTATATATAGTCCAAATCGACAGGGGTATTAATGCGATTGGGAAGGCGACGGTAAGGCCTCGGGGGGTTTGGAATAAGCGCGACGCGGGGCAAACGATGGTTGTGCAACCTTAAGCAAATCAGTATCACTAATCCCCTTCTTTCCCCCGTGTGTGCAGCACGTACCGGTATCTCTTGAGGGGTGCCTTTGTTAGAAGGTGCAAGCACCCAGCGGGAGAGTCCCTGCGGAGAAGCCAACAAAGTCAGCGGCCAACTTGTTGTTCGGAGCGGAGGCTGCTTCGGTTCCGAAAAAGTGCCGCCTGGGTCGAGATAATGCACACGAGGCAGCCAGTCCTCCTACCAGCGATCGGTAGGAAAGCGGTCTAGCTTTGGCCCTGTTTGGTTGGCTTATGCGATGGAGCTAAATGTATGTGAATGTGGTGGAGGTTTTCCGTTTCAAGCAGCAGCCACCAACCAGCTTTTCGCACACAATCTATCTTCCAGGGAAGTTTCTGCGCCAGTTCTCGGGAACTTTCGGGTTGCGAAATGTTCAAGTCTTCGCATCGCATTACGCCCCCGGGGCACACTTTGGGGTCGTTTCTTGGGTGATTTGTTTGCATTTATGGATAACACTGAACTAGGAAGTAGTTTTAAGCGCCCAGCGAAAGTTGGTTAGAATTATTAGGTCCTTTTTTGTTTACAGTTGGCTAAATATCCGTTTCGAAAATGAACAAAGTTTCACTGCATGAAATATGAAAGTTGAAGGATATTTGGTTCGTATCAACATCGGATAAAATGGAATATTTAAAATAAAGTAAGCAAAACGATGAAAGAGTATGATAATGCAGAAAAAATGATTGATAAAAATAAATAAATCGGAAAAAAATCTCAGTAAAACAAATAACAAAAAATGCGGTTCCCAAAGGGATTGAAACAAAATTGTTTTCCAAAACATGGCAAAAAGATGAATAAAGAAGTCAAATGAAAATAATAAAAAAAGACCTTTCAAAATGTAATAACAAAATAACATTGAAAAAGCATAAAATCTAAAAAAAGACGTTATTTTCCAGAGTTCAATTTAAATTTTGATTTTACAAAAATTAATATTTTTTAATTTCCCTTGCAAGTAATCAACTTCATAGTTGGTTATTCATCATTATTTTTTTCGAGCTTTGTTTACTTTCAATTATCGAACGCAAACGTATTGGAACGAAACAAGAAATAAATCTCACATCGCATCGATAACTTCATCGGTGAAGTTTGCAAAACATTTATAGCATTATCTTCAATCTTGCTCACTTTACCCCCATCGGATTGCAAATACACTTTGTCGATTTTGTTTTTACAAGTGTGCGTGAGTTTATTTAGATGGTTCGATGTTCGATTTATATGCACCCTTTTTTTTCCTCCCGCGATATATCCTCGAGCCTCCTGGTTATCCCTGAGAACTCCTGGTGCCGTGTTTGAGAACTTCAAAGCAGGAGCGATCCAAGAGTGAGCGTATTTTTCCTACTTTCAATACTCGTTCCCTGCTCCATACTGGATCTGGTGCTTGTAGCGGCGTATCCTGGTGGATTGTTCCCACTTTCTAGTGGCACACGCGCTTCTTAAGGTTGGTGCGGTGCGGTGATGATGCACCCAACATAATAACCGCGCACACACAGACACTCTTTCGCACCCCGCAAACGATCGTCGTAGGTGCCAGTAGGTTTTTTTTGGTTCGTTCCTTACGTGTTGCTCCTTGCTGCTTTCCTCCCTGATGTTGGCTTTCTCGGGGCTTACGGAAAACATCTGTTAACCTAAAATGCGGGCCCGCGCTTACCTACCTTTGCCGGTTCGGCAGGAGTTCGGGCCACTTTTTCTCCGTTTCTCTTTTACTTCGAATTTCCATTTTCATCCTTTCCTTCCACATGCGAGAGGAGGATCGGACGAGTCAGTGCACGATCAGTTCTCCTCCACTACCTCACACTCGTATAAGAGGCTACCCATAATAATCAATCTCCTGGCTGCTTGCCTCTCTGTCTCGCGCTCGAATAATCCTTGCTGCTATCCTTGCCAAGTCCCCGTCGTCGTCGTCGTCGTCCTCGCCGGTTCGCGCGGATGCGTGTACCGTTTTTTTTCCTTCACCGTCTGTCTCGATACTTCATTACTTCCTCCTCTTTGGACCCATCATCCGTTTAACCGGCCCCGAAATGGAGGCAAGAGAAAAGCAACGAAAACCTCCACCATTAAACTCTACACGCTCGGTGGTAAAGTTTTCCTTTTTTCCATTGGAAAGTTTACTGGCTCTTGTGGGGTGTATGTGTGTTGGTGTATTAATTTCATCGCCGTCCTCTAGAGCAGCACCAACCATTTCACTTCTTCTCGGCCCGGTTCTGTTGCTATTTATTGGCCTGTTTCGTCCTTCGGAATCCATCGCACAGCGTCGTCGGGTCATATCCTTTTTTATCGTAGTCCTGGAGCTGCCGTTCTCCTCGAGATCCTTTTCCGACGTTGGTCGTTGGTGTCGGGGTGGCAGTGTTGGTGGTGTGCGTGTGCACTGTAATTTACTTCTTTAATTTCACTCCTTTTGCTTTGCTGCGTCGAACCCGGAGGTCGGTGGAAAAAAGGGGAACGATGCTAAAAAGGAGGGAAGGTGGTGGCGGTGCATTCGGTGCAGATCGGTGGTGCTCTCGAACGTAGTTTTTGGATTTCGTTTTTTTTTTTCATTTATTATTTCACTCTTGATATCCACTTTAGATGCTTCTTGTAGAAGCAAGCGGCTCTCTGTTTTGACTACGAGCTGCTATTTCGTTTCCTACAAAGCATAAGTTTGCTTCTCCTCTCGACGGGTTGAGTTTTTGAGTTTTTGCTATTGCTCGAGAATTTGGGTGTAAAGTGATGAAGTCTTACTCCTATTTTTCTTCTTCATTACCTCCTCCAGCCGCTGCCGCAGGTCTGCGATGTACTTTATGCTTTCAAATTCAAATGCATTTACCTTTTCTGTTTGCGATATAAAAAAAAAAATATACCACCAAGTCCTTCATGTACTGTGCGGTGGTCGAATGCGTTGAGAAACTTCGCCATTATCGGACACGTAAGCCTAGCCACACGCCACACGGCGGGATAAGAGCGAAAAAACGGGGCACATAAATACACGCGCCTAGATTGCGGTGCGATTGTGACGCGAAACAAAAACTGCCTTCCCCCGGGCTAGTGCCGTGAAGGTCCGACCGTGCATCGCATTGCATGCTGCTACGATTGCAACCACTCCAGTAATGCACTTTTGTTTCTATTCACCACGTTTGCTCCAAATTAATTAAAACTATTGCTCTCCTGTAGCTCAGCCGCTGCAGGTTATGGTAGGTGGTCGGTTCGTTTTTATTTCTTCTCCCATTTCATAAAGCATTGCGTTATCGTGCCCCGGTCCCGACCGTCCCTAATGTGTTGCTTGTCCTGTTTCGAAACAAAAAAAAAAAGCAGTTCAGTCATAGTTAGATGTTCGTGAAATGGGGCCTCCATTTTGAAGGAGGCAATAAAATGATCTCGTCTGATCTCGCACTTGGCAGCCTACATTCGAATCCTTTCCACGCTCGAAAGAGGGTGAGCGAGGGAACGATCGAAACCTTCCCAACCACGTCAAATAAACGAAAAAAGGGAACCCCGTTCGCTTGGTGGGTTAGATTCGACAGAAAACTTTATTTGGGATGCGTAATGGTGTGCCGTTTCGATGCTGCACGATGGGAAACGGGAGGTCAAAGGCTAATGGTATTAAAATAAAAATAAAAATAAAAAATAAATTCCCTTGAATGAGTAATTTGTCATGACTACCATATTAAGGAAATTTTCTTAAATTTTTATAAGCATATAAAACTATAATATGCAATGATCATTAATGATATAGTTTGTAGTAAAAAAATACTTAATTTCATTTTTTTTAATCTCATTCTGATCAAAACTTCCCCAGCGTTCGTGTGGCTGCATTAATCCGCCACCGATCGTCTGATCCTCTTTCCCAATAACACGCAAACGAACGTGCTTCTTAACACCACAATCCGGTTGAAAGTGAGTTTTCGATATTCCGAATGTTCCACGAACCCCCAAAGGCAAAGGGTTCTGGCATGATCGTTTTTGGTGTGTGTGCGCCCGCGCGCGTGTTTGTGTGTAACTGCCCTTAATTATCATTTAATGGCGATCGAATGTGTGCTGCCTGCGAAGGGTGCCATTTTTACTTTAATGTTGCAACATAGTAGCCGCGCGCGCGTGATACAATTTCGCTCTAAATTATGTATTAAATGTGCTAGGAAATAAAACATAATTCTCACGGCACTCCAATGGAGAGATATCAATTACGCTTTTTTTTTAATGTACGGCACATGCCGCTCGCACTCTTGAAATTACCCTCCGTGCCACCCGCTTGTGTGTATATTGATTCAATTATTTGCATCATTCGTTTTCGTCGCTCTTTTGAAACTGCCTTAAAATTGCTTCCCCTCTTGACAGCTTCACGATAATGATTATGACGGTGATCGCATATTCCGGATATTCGGCGGTGGGAGGAGGCAAAGCAGCTACCAACCCTCCACGCGTACTAGATAATATATATTTGACATGCCCTGTACGGAATTAATGTCCTCAGCCGGGTGGACGGTTGGTGCGGCCCGTTGTCGATTTTTGCCATTTATTATTATTATTTTTATGGCGTTGACTATTTACCGCGCGTTCACAGCTCCTCTTCTCGTCCCTTTGCGATTGAAATGCCGCGCTGGGACCGCCGCGCAGAATTGTCACCGGGGACGCGGGGTCGCGCGGGGAGTTTGGGTCTCTTGTGATCGCTTGCTGGGATTAAGAGGGTGCAAAATGGTAGGACGGAAAGGACGGCGCGTGTGCCACCAGCACCGTTCGCACTCGCGCGGAGTATTTTTCGCGTTTTTTTTTTTGTAATATCGCGCTACCAACCATAGAAGCAGCATTCGTTACATGCGCTCGCGCTCATGGCAGGGCTTTAAATGCTATTGTTGGTGGTGTTTTCGCGTTTGGATTGGATGGAAGCGGCGTGTAGCCGAATCGACAACAACAACAAAAAAATGTGGAATCTAAGGGAACAACATACTAGCACGCGGCCATATAGACGTCGACGAACGGACGGGACGGGGACGAGTGTGTGCCGCGCCGTTTGCAAATGAAAGTGTTTTATCTTGTCCCGGCCGGCCGCGCACGCGTTTCGGTAAAGGGTGAAAGAATGGGACGGTGGTGGGCGAGTGCGCGAAGGGAGGGAGGGTGTGTGTCACCCAACGGCTCAAGTGGCAGCAGTAGTCACACACAGGTCTGGCAAAGATATCCTGACTATTGTCGACCGTGCCGGGCTCGGTGGTTACATTTTCTCTCGCTTTTCGAACCCGTGTGCCCGTTCGACTTCTTTTTCTGCACTATTGAACGTAGCATAAGAAGCATCAACGGCACGGTGAGGAGGTGAAGCCTGTGCCACGCTGTGCCCGTACACAAACACACTCTTTTTATGCTGCTGCCGCTGCCCGCGTACCGTTTTTGGGGTGGATAGTTCAGCATTAGCTTTCCTCCGCTCGAACGTTTCGGCTGCTGCGACTGCTGCCGTCTGCTTCTTATGCTTCATTTGTGTATGTTTATTTCATTTTTTTTTCTTCTGTTGTCGCTGAATGCCTACTTTACTCACTACAATTATCGGACCGCCGACTAACGTTCCCGCGAGCATAGCATATAGCTCCCACCCGCCTCGCCAGACCAACTCTTTCTTGCCAGACGTTCGTCCGCAAACTTCGAGAGCTCTTTG
>JXWZ01003233.1:0-11115 GCA_000956215.1 Anopheles farauti No. 4 | reverse complement strand
TCAGTTCTGTTTGAATTTGAACATGCATCTCCTGCCGCCCGTATCCCACCTGACGTAGATGCCGAGTTACGAAGCTTCGCTGCTCATTCCAGAACGACCCATCGGTGCACGTGATACCAAGTCTGTGCAAGAAAAAAAAACTCCAGTAACTTGTTCGATATCTTGTACACGACAAACACTTACCTAGTTCCTAACGTACGAAGTCGAATAAAAAAATTATCAGGTCTGCCCTGGAAGGCTTCGTTGGAGAGAATTTCCTTAACCACATCATAGCTCATGCCAAAGACAACCCGTTCACGGCCCAGTTTCAACCCAATCACACTGCTCCGGTACGCTTCCGACAGCTTCTCAAATAGGTTCGCCAACAAACCACCGTTTTGTGCGGCCATTTTACGTAGGAGAGGAGTGTTGCCAACGATCGGCAGCCATCTTGGTCCTAAAAGTTAAGAAGGCAAGCATAAATGGTCCACCTTTATTACACCTGAATTTTATTAAATTCTCACCCGGAGGATAGTTTGCGGGACGATAGAGTTCCTTAGTAAAAAACGCTACTAAGAAAATGACAAGCGCAAAACTGACCAATCCCGATGCGATCATTTTGACGGATAGTTTCAGAGTGAGGTACGGAACGAGGAATGTTTTGCTTGAAGCAACTCAAAAGCTACCCATCCGTTATAGCCGACCGAACCAGTACTTGTACGACCATTAAAATAGACATTACAACATGCTATCAACTTAACGACAAATTTCAGGTCGTCGATGTTTAGCGTTGTCCCTCAATGCGTTTTTATTTGCCATCGGACACATTTTTTTTTATTAATTTAGTTATTCATGCAAAATCTGCACATATAAGGCAAGGTTTTTACGACGATCCAGGTAAACAATCCAACAACGCAAAATCCACAGATAAGACAATTTTTTCGTATAAAATTAAGCAGAAAGTGATAATATCACTGCTTTATTGGCAGAGCTTTCAGCATCCCATCACACGTTAAGTTCTCGTTCCACTCCTGAGTTACTTCAGCTTAAACGTCTTTTTCTCGATGTGCGTCTTTAGGTGTTCCATCAGGCCGTTTTGGCAGTAAAAGGCATGGAAGCACACATGGCAAATGTACGGTCTTTCCCCTGCGGACGAAGCGATAGGTAGTTACCTCACGATTATGCTTCCCTTTCATATAAAGTGAAACGTTCCGGTTAACACTTACCCGTATGCACTCGCACGTGCCGCTGTAGATGATGCACATCGACGAAGCTTTTTGAGCAATGATCGCACGTCAACGGTCGCTCCTCGGCGTGTAGTCGCGCGTGGTTGCGCAGATTAGAGGTACTGTTGAAGCGCTTGCCGCACTTATCGCACACGTACGGCTTCTCGCCCGAGTGGACGCGCAGATGCTTCTTCAGATTGCACTCCTGGTTGAAGCTCTTCGGACACAGCGCACACGGAAACAGACCCTGCGGGCCGTGCACGCGCATGTGCGACTTCAGGTGGGCTTCACAGTAAAACTCCTTGTCGCACTGTTGGCAAGCATACGGCTTCTCGCCCAGATGCTTCCGGATGTGATACTTCAGGTTGTTGGCCTGCACGAACGTCCGGTCGCAGTGCGGACAAGGATGCTGGCTATCGATACGATGCAGACGCATGTGCTCGCGAATGTATTGCACTGTTTTGCCGCACACCTCGCACTGCTGCGGGGTGCTTGCTTGCTTCGGTTTGGTCGAAGTCGTACGGGGTCGTCCGCGTAGACGACCGCGCTGTTTCCTACATCGTTCCTCGTCCGAAGAACTGGTCCCCCGGTCCCCATTAGACTCCTTGCCGTCTGGAGATTCATTCCCGTTCGGGAAAGTGCCATCGTCGTCTTTAGGATTTGAATCGACTTCACTCGACGGTAGATTATCCTCTTCCCGTGACGAACAACCATCCAAGCGTTGGCCATCATCCGATTGATGAGTTTGTTCTGGCTGTGCATCATCTGCACTGCTTCTCGCAGAGAATTCCAGTTCATCATCTTTGCGAGCATTTTTCTGCGACCTGGGCCTACCTGCTCGACGGGTAGTGGTACTGGATCGTGGGGAACTATCGATCACTTTCCGTCTTGCCCGTCGTCGTCTGACCTGTCGCGTGTACTCACCGTCCTCATCTAAGTCACTTTCAGACTTAGCTGAAAAATCTCACAGAACAACATCTGTAGTACAACATTCGCAAAATCGTAGTACGAGCAAACAACAACTCACCATCGATCGCCATCGGATCGATCATATTACCAACGTTGAGCGGATCGTACTCGTGCGGCTCAGGTTCCAGCTCCGTTTTTATCACAAATTCTATCACCCGCGGTTGAGCATTCTCGTCAAACTCATCGATCCGCCGATGGCAGTACTCACAGATTGGCGAAATTAATCCACACACCGGTGTCACCTATGTTTAAACCACCGATGATCACCAATCAAACAAACATCCACAAGAAATCCATACAGAAAAGGAATGCGTTCTTACTTCAACCCGGGTACATTTGTAGATTTTGTTCAGCAGCGCCGTGTTGTCAACGTTACAAAATATCGATTCCATTGGACCATCCGTTCCGCCGCAAATTTTGCAGCAGTTTTCCTTTTTCACAAAGGGGCTGTAACATCAGGGAAGCGAGTACAATAGCGAAACAGTTCTAACGCCAATGTCATCAATCATTTCACCCTTACCTATCAAAATCGATGTCGCTGCTGCTAGCCATAGCAGTTTGCTGTTATGCTGCTTTAGATATGTAGTTATAAAATTCAATAACGTACAAATTGTGAATTACCTAAACCGAAACAACAACAAAACATTTACCAATCAAGTCTGGCGATAAACAAAACCGGTAGTCTTGACGTTTACGGAACACAAGGTAAATACATCATCTACCCAACATACAAGTACATTAATAACCTTGTCAAAGCAAGGGTTCGTTCGGCCACCTTCTGTTCGGTCAAGTAAACGTTCCGTTTATCTACTCCATCTATTTTTTTTACTATACCTAATATTTGATTTCATTCGTACTACTTATCCATCCAAGACAGTTTATCTACACCTTTCCCAACACCCTCCAAAGACGTTCAAACAAATATCGACAAACAAATATGGAAGTATGTGATGAGTTGGCAGCCACTGCATTCTTCTCGTTCTTGACACATACTACACTCACTAGGCAACTTTGCTGGTTACTCTTATGTTGACAGTTACACTTCCTTTGAATCCAATTTCTTTTTCCAGAATATATAGAGTTTATTTTCACTGTTCTCCCAAAAACCTCTTTAGTATGCGAAAGCTTTTCTAGGAGATTTTCGGAACCATTTTGCCTATCCATTCCAGATGCTACTTTCAATTCCACGCGTTATCAGTAACACACCGACTATACGACTATACTAATTTCACAAGAAGAATTGATCGAGGAAAGTCTACATTGATGCAAAATCATAGAAGGGTGAGACAGGACAAACATATTTTACGTTCATCAGCATACCACAGAAAACATTCGGAAGGGGGCAAACGGTTTCTAAATTAATCATAACTAATGTTTTCTAAATTAGCAAAACAAGTATTAGAAACATACTTTGCCATATAAACTATACTATAAATTTATAGTTAAATTTGTTTCCTACATTTGCACCAAGGTTAATTAAAGATTCCATGTTAAAAAATACAGTATTTGATCGACATTTTTCCTATTGCTGGTTTTAACGTTTGTGGTTAGACTGTATACACGATCAGGTTAACGATAAAGATAAGATAAGGCCACAGGCCACAGTACGATTGATTTCTCGGAACTGTTTTATTTGTATTGAAAAATCTATGTATCAATTACCTGCTCGCGTCAGAGATATCGCCATACATTTTAAAAGACCAATTCTTCATTGTCCGTTCTCTTCATTCTGCAACCATCGTTTCGACGAAACGTGCTTTCCAACCGTGCAAAATTTACAATTCTTACTACAAATCATTGGGTACTCTGTGCAAAATCATTGTTTGTGACCTCGACGTGATTTGTGTGCACGAATTTTTTTTTAAACATTGTCGTGCCGTATATTATTGGCGAGTGAAAGTGAAAAAGAATATCAAGCTACAGTGGCAGACGCATATCGTCAGCTTATGGCGTTGGAATGCTATTTTGTTGTTCTTGTCGATCATCCTCGGTGAATTGAAGCTACGGGAGATTTTAAATCTTTGTCAAATCAAATCAACTATAAGCTACGGAAGTAGAAGGCTGTGCAGCTGGAAACTAGTAATAACGCACCCGTACACGATAGGCGTGAAAGGGGCTTTTCAATCGCCGCTTGCCAACTCCGTACCAACTCCTTATCATCTGGTAGTTTGCATACATTTTCGTTGGGACATTGTTGCCAGTTCAAATGGATTCGTTTAACGAATTCGATAACGACAATAATGAAAATTTATTGTGCAGTTCAATATTCGAAGCCTTATCGAGCAAAGATGAAGCGAAATTGCAACGCTGTTTGGAGCAGGCGACTATCGAAACCTGCTTAACGTTCGAATCAATGTACGGTGAATCGGCCCTGGTTTCGTGTGTTCGCGATGGTGATATGAGCAGTGTCGGTTTGGTGCGCACTTTGCTGGCTAGTGGATTGTACGATTGCGAAATTGTCAATGGCGATGGGCGTACGGTATTAGCTAGTTTGGCATTGCGGCATTCAGATGAGAAAGAGTTTGTGGAGCGTGTGTTAATGCTAGAGATCGATACACTGACCAATGAAGCTGCTTGTTACAAAATTCTCAAACACAATTCCCTGGAACTTTTCAAGCTGTTTCTCTCCTTAAAGCAATGGGATAAGCAGCAACTGTTTCAATCCTTGACCAATGCAATGATCCAACTTAACGTGAAGAAAGGCGTTATATCGCCCGAATTGAATACTTATGTACGTGTTTTGTTAGCTGACTATGGCTTTCGTTATTTATCACACCCGTGTACGGAATCTACCAGAAGCAGACTCGACGACTGGAAAATTTACATCGATATCATTTGTAAATGTAGCGATGAGATAGAAGAAAAATACAATACCGATCGCTATGATGATGTTGACGACGGGTTGCTGCATCTACTTACCGATATTCATAATCATCTCTACTTATTGCAGCACAAACAATTTGTGAAACATTTACCAATGATGGAAATTATATTTTGCATAGCAATATTTTTAAAATGCTTCAAGAACGATGAAAGTAGTTCACTTTTTCGTTTCATGTGCAATAAATGTCTCGTGATAAAGTTTGTACGTGCGATATCCGAGCAATTAAACTGTATTACAATTTTTCTTGAGATTGAAGAACAGAAACTAATCATGTTGATGAGCGATATGAAAACAATACACAATGACTTACATAACGAGGTAAAAAATCAACTGCTGGAAAAAATTGAAACATCGAACATATCATTCAAACGTCGTTTACTGGACATCCTGCAAGAAAACGATGAGCAAAGTGTCAACAACAAAAATGTCATTAAGAATAAAACGTTTCTAAACCACGACAGAGATTGGGTCCAAACATTAGAAACGACATTGAAAGAGAGTGAAAAAAAGTATCGGGAAACATTACAAGATAAAATAAAACAAATAAATCTACTTGCAACGCATCCCAGTAACGTAATCAATCGAATAATTCCACAACTGAAAAAGAACGAACCGGTGGACGAATTCGCTGCCGATGTCGTGGCCAACGAAGCGTTCCACATTGAGTGTCCACTGAGTGATCGGCATACACGTGCGATACAAAACATGAAGGAATGGTATGGACACATGAGGCAATTTTATTCACTCCTTACAATACACAGGCAACTTTCCTTTTATTTGACGAAGAAAGAAAACGTTGAGCTTCACTATTCATATTTGAAGCGAATTTTTACGATTTTGGGTGAGATGTTGAAGAATACTGAAAACTCTCCAAACTTACCTTTCAACGATATCACCATAGTAATGCAACGTTTGCTAGCAAAAGATTTTGCGCAATTGTGCAAATCATTTCGAGACAATGATGCGAAGGTGTTTCCGCTGAAAAGATTGCTGATCGAAGAAAATTCGGAAAGCAAGGTATTTCATGGCTTAAGAAACACGAACGCGATGGATATTGCCGATGTACTGTTTGAAATGTTGATCGCCGTATCGGGGGCCTACATTCGCTGCTCGTTTTACAAAAAGCTTTACTATTGTGATACACTTGCGAAGATGCGGTCATTGTTAAGGTATGTGGGTGACAATGATCCTATCATTGAACTGCAACAGAATTTTTACAACCATATCCGGCAATTTTTGGATTGGTCCAAGAATATTCTGGTAAAACAACGTCGAGAGCCAATGGGAAAAAGGGCAGAATTTGATTCAGTGATGCAGCATTTCGATCAGTTAAGCCAAGTGGTGGAAGAGTTTAAGGACATGATAACAAACGAGGAACTGTTCGGTTTGCAATCGTTACGTATGACATGCTTTTCGTGTAGCGATTTAAATACCATAAGACGCTTATGGGGTTGGAAGATGGGTTCACACGATTATGCCAAATTTCTCAACAACATGTGGCATAAATGGAAACAATTTGATACACACGTGTTGAATTTAGATCCACGATTAAACGTTATATGCCTTGCGGCGTCGATATTTCCGGTTAAAAACATCCAATCTGCTGAAGATTCTGTAGGTGATTTTGCATATATTAACCATAAGCAGGAACTTGAGGATTTCTTCAAGAAACTTGACGGTAAACAAACGGACGAAGATGCGTTGCGAGAGTTGAGCAAAAGGTTACAACTATTCAACTACGATAATATTTTCAACTTGGACAAAAAATGGAAAACCCTGCAGACGTTTTGCAAAGAGCAACATCGCTCGTGGAATAATGAAATCGCTACCAAAATGCGTAAAAAAGATGAAGAAAAGCTGCAAAAGCTATACGATGATCGCCGTGAAACGATTCGCCAATTACTTGCACACTATGGCATTCATACGGAAGACGACCTGGCGAGAAACATCAACGAAACCGTTTTGCATGCCGTAGCGTCACTCGACTTCATCGTGGTCGAAATGTGTGAAATGTTAAAAGCGGTCGGTTATTTTGGAGACAACTTTTACTACATGAAACATCGTATCCCGATGATTCAGGGCAAAAGCTATCGCAACCTTCTCGCGCACGATTCGTTATCGTACTATGTGCTGGCGGATAGTTCGGACGAGATACGGCTGATAAATGCGTTCGTTTTCGCTGTCACTAAAGTGGCTCTGTTTGAAAAACGACAACCGTTCGCAGTTTGCTTTAGCTTCCCAACCGTAGATGAGACGAACCGCTGGAATGCTGAACAACAGCAGCTACTAGAATCGTTGAAAACCGACAATGCAGCGCGAATACACGAAGCCATGCGCTCCGGAGGGGAAATCAAGAACCATTTCTGTATTTCGCTATCAGAGGACGATTCCATAGATTTTACTACAACCTTAGTAAATCTGCTGTATCGGTACTGCCGTCCTGGCTCACCCGTCATCACACTATTTAGGCGATATTTCGACAACTTCGACAGTTACTATAAACCCTCAGAAGCCCTGGTTAAGAGTGCTCTTAAACAACGTGACTTTGAGCTAGCGCTGCAGCACTGCGAAAAAAGTCTTCAACTCGGGCCCGAATTTTTCGCCGTGCCAGAGCTCGTTTCTGAGCTGAGCAAAAATCAACTACAAGGTTTGGCCTCGCTGGGGTGGCTATTTTTAATCAAACAACTTCTCGACTCCGGAAACGATCAATCGTTGATTGAAGTGGTTCCGTTGTTCGACACGTTTTCTATCACCGAAAACGATTACGGCCCGGCATTGCATGCAATACTGCGTGGAAAGCAGCGGATTGCTCAAATGTTGCTTAATAAAACGAATCGCACACATCCGATGGCGTTGAAGCTGGCTCTTATTTTACACTGGAATCATCTGTTGAGCGAAATTGAGTGCAAAACCGACATTGATCGAAATATGGTCATGCGTCTACTTCGAACGACTATAAGGGAGCGTAACGATATCGGTTTAAAGTTTTTACTAACACGCGAACGAAACAACCCGAAAGCGGTAGGAACGTGCTACGAAACTTCCGCAGAGTTCGGAAGAGACACGTTACTGAAATACTTGCACGAGAACTACCCCTCGGCGGATCAAACTGCACTGTCCAATGCGGTGTATTTGGCCGCGATAAACAATAAATGGGAATGTGTCGAATTGCTATTGGATATGGGTGCTTCGGCTGATTGTATAACGCAACACTATCTCTACGGCGATATAAATGTGCTGTTCTTATTTATCATCCACCGCCGGGTTGATCTGATGCGAAAAATTAAATCCTTTGACCGATCAGTGTACGGTAAAGTTATAAACCATCCTATTGCTGTAGCCTTGTTAAACGATAGAGGCTCAGACGAAATAATTGACGCATTGCGAATGCTTAATTTTGGCTGGCTCGATAGCTCCACAATACTGCATGCGGCGATAATAAGATACTATCCAAACGGGAAAGAAGCTTACCACACTATATGGAGCGAAATTGACAACGAACTGGTCAAATGTTTCAGTGCCGGGCATGAACGCTTATCGCACTGTATGAATATGTTGAACCGCTGGAAAATGATTGCGTTCGTCGAAGAAACGAACATGGGAAGTAGTGCATTAACGTGTGCAATTGGAGCTGAGGATGAGCCAACTGAGAATAGACAAAGCGAGAGTAAATGTGCCAGTGATAGTTGGTCATTTCAAATGTTGATCGAGCTTTTAAATCGCCTCCACAGCATGCGTGAGCTTGAAGTTGGAGTTCTCGGTGACATAGTGTTTCAAAATGGCAGTGAACAAGCATTCCAATTTGGATGCAACGAAACGGACCAAATTAGCAACATCACGACCAATTGTGGAGAAATTATGAAGAAAATAAGTAATATGCAAACCGGAAGAAATGTGATCCCTTGCAAAGAGATTACAATCGATGCCGGTGTGAAGCTGCAAATTGCTATTTTCGATCCACTGGAAGAGATTAAAATAAAGTTAAACGCTGAGCATACTATGAGAGAATCTACGCAATTGCTCGAAAACTTGCACGATTTTCGGATCAGCACTAATGCTCTAATTCCCCAGTGCTCGGCAGTGTGCGGAACGTTTTCGCAAACTTTAGCGACAGGCAGTCGTACCACACATTTCTTGCGAGTGGAGGATCATTGCTGTGCGTACGATGTATTTCCATCCGATACCAAAATCATCCGTTCCGCGAAAGTGAATGCTGGTTTACTGGAGACAGCAACGTGGTGTGCGAAATGGCCACTGGAAACGGTACAATTGCTTGTTGAAAGTGGTGCCAATCCTTTGATTACGGGATTTACTCCATACGCTTCCATCGATTATGCGTTTCACGTACGTGATAATCCTGCCCTCGCGCTTTATCTTATTGACGAATGTATCCGGCGTGATCTGCGCGATGCGAACGGGCGCACGATAACTGAAATGGAAGTCGAGAGTGGAAACAATAGAATAGTCCATGTAGCTGTTATGCACGGACATTACCGGGCCGTTAAACGCTTACTGGAGCTCAAAGTAGACGTGACGGTGACAAACGACAACGGTGAAACACCAGCGCATTTTGCAATAAATATTTCATTTTTCAATCCCATTCCAATGTTGCGGCTGTTGCTCGATTACAACGCGGCACTGTTGAATATGGCCGATGTAAAAGGGCAAACTCCATTATACGTTGCAGCGTCTGCAAATTCTATCGATATAATTGATTTGATTATGCAATACAAACCCAACTTCTCCGTAACAGGGAATGCGCACGCTCTCGGCAAAGCCATTGAGTCTGGTCACATCGGATGGGCCAAACGTTTTTTAGCAAATTCCAACAAGCCCCGCTTCCTAGAGATAACATCGCTAATCGAGCGCAATCTCGTGATTTTATCGCTTCCCTGGAATGACTTAGATTTATCAAAAGATCTACTGGAGTATGAACTGGGACATAAGCTGGAAAACCTAACGATCGAAGATATGGATCCAATCGCAACCATTCTTGAACGTTCAAATGTCTCAGAGGATTTGGCTGAGTCAAAACAGTTTCTTGAACTGCTAAGTAATTTACTACTAAAGATAACAGAAACATGTTTCGCAACGAATGACTAACTAGTATTAGTAAAGCAACATATTGTTTGAATATTCCTTCAAGAAAAAAATACAAAATATTTTTTTTATTAAATTCATTCGGATTGTGCTATTAAAACAAAACAAGAACACGCTCAACTTATGCTCGTAAATGGTATACAACTGCGTCCGTTCCTGTTGTATTCAAAAGTTCCCTAACATAAATATATTGTTCAGAAAAGTTGACTACTGTCAGATGAATTTTTCAAAATACAATCTGATAAGAATTCAAGCCAGGGATCTAAACTGGTCACTGTCAAGCGCGTTGAAGCGAAAGAAGAAGTAAAAGAAGGGGGAAGTAGTTGACGGTACCGTTTTTGGAACGGAGTAAATTTGTCCAATGTACTACGTGCCAACGAACCACGAGAATCACTAGTAAAATTTGTCACATATTTGCAAACTCACAATTTATCAGAAACCACACTCTCGCTGCGTTCTAAAACCGACAAGACGACGTCGTCGTGTGCTACTTTGCTAATAGTTCTATGAGTGCTAGTACGTTTAGGCAATCTTATTGTTTCGAATGATTGTTCGAACACATCATTCTTAGCGGCACAACCTTTCCGTCAGCCTGAGTCTGTACGGCTGCGGTGAAAGAGTGATGCCATCGACGGCGCACAACGATGGCAGCTTTTCGTCAGCGCACTCGATCGTGAAACGATGCAGAATGCCGGTGAAGAATAGAAACACTGCGGGTTTGGCTAGTGCCTCCCCGAGGCACCGCCGTCGTCCTGAACCGAACGGAATGAAGAACTCGTGCTGCACCACGCGATCACCCGCGGGATTAAGAAACCTTTCCGGTCGGAAGACGGCCGGATCGATCCAGTACTCCGGATCCATCTGAAGCGAGTACAGCAACGGTAGTACGATCGCATCCTTCGGTATGCGATACCCACACAGCTCCACTTCGTCCATGGCCCGATGCACCAGCCCGAC
>JXWZ01003226.1:0-13117 GCA_000956215.1 Anopheles farauti No. 4 | reverse complement strand
GAGTTTATGAAAAGTTAATTCCTCCCGCTGTCCCGGATCACCGGGAGCGCTACGATCAAGCTGGAAGCGGTGATACCGCCTGCCAACCAGCCAAGTCGCAACCAAGGGTGAATCAGACGTTTGGTCCTGGCCCGTTCCGGGCCGCCGCATACAGTCCCACCAATAAAAGAGCTCGTTGCGGTTGCCTTTGGGGAACGATTCGCGAACGCGTTATTTACGGCGGCTTGAGATCATCCCAGGCCAGGGATTTGGGGACGGTCGTCCGGTGCTTGCTCCATCCTCCTTCACGCTCCAGGTTTGGCTCGATTCGGTGCTTCTAATTTTCGCTCCACTTTAGCACCGCCGCTGAGCGCACGCGCGCACGGGCGCACGTTTTTCACATTGACATTTGTTACTCACCGCGGGGGAATTGAGTCACAGCGAGCGAGCAGATCACAAATTTGCAGGAAAAAAGAAACCGGTTGCAAACGACGTGGGAAACTCAGTGCTGCCGGTCGGACAGGCAGCAGGAAACGCCCGATTAGGAACCGCTAGGTTCCGCCCGTTCGAAACGCGGCTTGAATCACCCAGGAATAAACCAACACGAAGCGCAAAGGTAGCGCACCCGAATGCAGATTGCAGTAACTCCTCCAAAAACCCATGCTCTATGTGAGCCCGAACGCCCCGGGGAGCCTCCGGTTGAAATTTTTTCGCCAAAACGCCGATAATCGGCGATAAATTTGAAGATTGGTTTTATTTTTTTCCATCGCTTTCGAAATCGATCGATTTTCTTTTGTGATCCGGCCAGCCACCAACTTTGGCACCACTGCTAAGAGGATCGTAGATCGTTCGGCTTCTTCGTGTATGAGAAGCACGCAGCATTAAAAAAAAAAACAAAACAAAAAGATAAACTAAAATAAAAACAACAGCCGATCGTTTGAGGCGAGGGGATGGGACAAGGGAGAGGTTCACATGTATCGTAGATAAATCTTGATTTTTTTTCCCCTCGACGAATGTCTATCTGCAAATTTATCGACCCACCCGCCATCGACAACTTCCCGCCCTCCCATGCTCGGGGAGCTGGGAGCTTAGAATGGTGCGAATAATAGAGGAAGGAAGTGGCAGAATTAGCATACGAAAAAGGTGAACCCTGAAGCAAACGTCTAATTAGCAACGAGAGGCACGAGAGGGGAAGCTCCACCACGAAAGCAAAATTCGAAGCTTTGCGCCACGACTAGCAACAGCGCAATTTACGCACCGAACTTGGCCAAATTAGTGGCGGTAATGGTCGTGAAAGAAATGATTTCGTAATTTCGATTGGAGTCGAAAAATGAATGAAATTTGTGTTTGGTTGTGTTGCTTGCTGGAACGATCAAAACAAATTCCATATTTTGTACAGCAACAAAGAAGTGCTTCCAACTCTATTTATCGCAACAAAAACGGATTCCTCGTCTACCTTCAGCCAAAATGGCTTTGTAGGGCGACCGACATTGATTGAGCCTGCGAGATGAGGCATGGAAGATACAATTTATCGACCCAAGCGCCGAGCCGAGCGTTCACCGATTGGACTTGTCTTAGACAGCGTCTCACGGAATGTCTCATTTCGGTTACGACTTCTAGTGTCGGTGTACTGTCGTGTCTGGGTGAGCGGTGCTGCCGATGACAGGTCGATGAAGGTATAGCAATGACAACACTGAAGAACAAATAAAAAAAAACGATGACTGTCATGTGGCTAGACCGTACCGTTGCCATAGCTGGAATTGGATACTCTGATGCCCATCCGAAAGATTACATCCACTGCAACCGTAAGCTTAACCCTGGTACGAGCCGAATCGAGCGCGGAATTGACGAGAGCCGCGGAACCCTCGGATGCAATCTGTCATCGGACGTTCCACTGGTCGTGGCAGCGTTTTAATTGACATTTTTTGTGAATATCGCTGACAGCTTAAACGTACCGGCCGAAAGCGGTAGTCGCTCGCGGACACAAGGAAGCTTAACGATGGAGTTGAATCGATAGCGGCTGATTGCGTTCCCAGGCTGCTAACTGCCCGTGCCGCGCCACGCAACCGAGCAGCATCTTCTGCAACGCTGCACCGGCAAATACGGCTAATACGGTTTAATTCGTTAAAACAAGCGAATATCTTCACCATCCACGGTAAGCGATTTATCGACAGGCGAACGGGTGGGTAGCGAAATTCCTTGCGACGTGGATCACGAACGGGTGAGCAGTGAGCGAAGCGAAATTAATTCCTGAAATGTTTACCCTCGTCCAAATGGGCCGTAATCGTTGTAATCTGACCAAACGAGTCCCGCGCCGGTCCTGTTCTTCTTCGCCTCCGTGAGGCCGCAGCAACCATCGGACGGTATTGGTTTACTGCCAGCGGCTTAGTGACACCTTTAACGGCGCGAGAACAATGTGCATATTTGAAATGCTTTCGATGTTCACGAGATTCTTCTACGGCTAAGATTCCACCGACACGCCAGCCGACGAGCCAAACGGGAAATGCCAGCCCGCGTAGATATTCCACCAAATGGGAGAGTATTAGTTACTTCCCACCGCTTTCGACATATTTTAATGGCCATGGTGAATCAGAAACATTGGAGTAATAAATTTGCGGACCGGTATGTTGAAAATTTCGAATGTTACTGTAACATAAATCAGGAAGTAATAAAATTTTAGCGCGCCGTGTCCACAAGTTGATAAGCGTGAGACACTTTGTCGAGTTATCTTTTGTAATCAGCCTATATTAAAAAAGTTCAACAAGTAAAACTGTATAAATAACTAAACGGGTTTTTTTAAACTAAAAACTAGATAGACGGATTGCTAGAAAAAGCTTAAAACCATAAGTATATAAACGATAGTTTATCATTAATGACTATAATCCGTCAAAGAACTTCCGACTTAAGGTTGACGTCTACCCCGCTAAGCAGCCTCACTTAATTTCGCTCAATTTGTCAACCGGACTTCTTACGGTTCCGCAACGTTGTAGAATCAAGCAGCTCAAAAAATCGTTAACAGACGACGAAGTCCAAATCCCTAGTCCTACGATGAGCGTCGAAAAAAAAACGCTTTATCTAAAATAGCCTTCAGCTGCATATTAATCAAGCGCTCGTAATAAAAACCATTCCGTTATCGTCCTTTGATCGTATATATGTATACTGAGGACCAATTTACCTTACCGTTTGTGTTTTTTTTCTACTTCATCTTCCAGTATCAAATGACCAACCGATTGTAATAATCAACGATCGTCTTCATCTTCGCGGTGACAACGAGCCGACCCAAAAATGGTTCGTTTCGAACATTTCACAACACGAAACAAACATGACTGTCGCTGAAAAAAATACGCATTCCGTGTGTTGTAAATATCCAAACCAACTGTCCACGCCGGCTCCGATCGACCGGCGGCACTCCGCCAACGGTAACGATCGTCATGTTCAGGCTTCAACCGGTGCGATAATTTTTGCCATCCGAATCTTCGGCACGGTAAATTAAGCCGTGTCCTTTCCGGGCGGTTGTCATCGCGTCACGACGACGGTGAAAATAAACGCGTCGCACACCAAGACCAGACAGACGGCCGACCAGACGGACTAACCTCGCCTCTGACAAACGGTGCGCGGCGCTGTCGGTGCAGATTATGGTTATTACTCATCCTTCCCTCGTGCGACTGCTGCCGGCCGGAACTCGGTATCGGTACGGTAGTTGCGTCCGACATCTATATTAATACTTTTTCCCATCGCGTTCTGCGATCTGTCGAAATGTCGTAAGAGAAGCCCGGAGTGTCCGATGAATCGCATGCCGCTGATGCGACGATAGGGCCAGCTTTGAGTAGAAGCAACTGTTTTCAAGGATGTTTGCATTCGGTCTGGGAATACTTTGTAGCGTCTCTGCTGGTGGGTCCGATGCTGCAGAACGGCAGACGACGGTATGCTTCGATCACGACGGTCCACTTGGGTGTTTGCCCATCTGCATATGCATCGTGTTGATCGTACATTAGAATGTAAATGGTAAGTAAAAAATGCATACGTGACGGCAAGATACGGCGTGCAGACGTCTGCAGATTCTCCCATTATTCACACGCTGCACCATTAAATCATTGCTTATTGCATTGCCATTGAGTGCTTTTGATCGTCGATCTTTCTCGATTTCATTCCAACTGTTGAAACTTCACTCTCCACTTTCTTTCTTCCAAGATATCCTTGATGCTTTAAAAAAAACATCATCTCATAAAAACGGTAGGGAAGATCTCGACGCTGCTTCACTCTGGGAGGAGGCTTGAACAATGCAATATTTATCGGTATTACATTCTCATCACATGACAGTTGACTGCAGTAGAACCATCTTCACGCTACGAATGGCTGAAGTGGAAACAAGAGGACTCGTTTCGTACGAGATAAAATCATGCAATATGGGATGGTTCTATGCATTTTTTTTGCAGAGTATGGCACACCACTTATTTATTGGCTGCATTCGCATGATCAAAACCAAGACTCATCCTTTTCCGCAGATAACGCACCCTACAAATTTATTTCTGTGGCAGCAGAAAAAAAAGTATTCTCGGGTGTACTTTATTTAATGGATTGAGACATTCCTTGAGCCGCGAGTTTTTGCCCGAAACCGCTTTCGTTCGAGCCCCGCCGGGAAAAAACAATACATTGAGGATGCACGAGGACGCTCCGGCTGCAGAGCCACGAGGTGATGATTTGTTCGACGATATTTTACGCCGAAAGGCCAACGTACCACCGATACTGGGGGTTTGCGAGATGCATGAATGAATTTCGGACGCGGCATAACAATGGAGCGATAATCAATAATCGTGAATTATTGTGGACCGCGCAGCTTGGGTGTATTGCCCCGCGTGAGGATCGCACGCAGGGGTAACAGCAGAAAGGAGAGAAAAAAAAAAACAATCCCAATCTCAGTTTTTGGCGGCGAAAATGAAAGTGGTACATTTTATTTGAATACTAAATCAATAACGCGATTGAAAAGGGCACACGGCACGAATGAGGCGACCATCGGCGATTTAGTGAGTAACGCACTGCTGTAACGCCATTTTGTTTGAAGTTTTTACGATCAGTTCATCATTCTTATTGCGCGGTGTAAAATATGGCTTCATACTTTCCCGAAAAATAATCTCAGCAGCCACGGGGGGATGCAATGTGATGTTCCTTGAAGATGCTCTCCCGAACTTCAAACAACGCTTCACCCTGGACTGATTGAATGTAATGGAAAGAAGGCGCTGACATATTTAAGGACATTTTCGCGCCATCATTAATTTTAAAAGCAATGAATCAATGCATTACGGAACCGAAGTATCCTCGACATCCTTAACCGACGTGCGGTTTACGCCAAGGATTGTGATTGCAAGGCCCTTCTCGTCGGCGTACGATGGGGGAGCTCTAGGACAAGGAACAAAAGAATAGTAACCATCAGTGCCAGCACCAGCATTGACATTGGCGACCGTCGGTTTCATCTTTCACGCTTAGTCAATAGCGCTTCTGGCGGCCTTTAGCAGCAAGATTATTCAATTTGTTTTGCTCCCATCCGCATACGAAGGGCGATAAATTATTGCTATCGTAGCGGCACATTTTGTCACAGGCTCCAGCGACGCATTACGCAACGATGCGTGTACCCTCTTTCTTTGCCACCGCCGGAGCCGAACTTGTGCGACCTCTTTGGCCGAACTAGGACAAATATGAAATAGGGTGAAAAATTCGCGCCCGCCCGGCGACGCGGCCTTGGTACGATTTATAGTGTCCCGCGCGTTCACGGTTCCCATGAAAACAAGAGTAAAACACATGTAATGGCAGCAAACGAATGCTGGCGATGAAAGTGAAAAGAAGAAGTACACACAAGTCGGCGATGCCGCCGGATGGGACGGAGACCGGTGGGACCTCCGGAGACGAGGATGGAAAATGCATTAATCAAGCCATCGGCGTTCGCTGATCGGTTTTCTGCACCTCGGCAACTTTCGCGCTCACGGCGAAGGTGAAATGGAAATCAGTTCACCACCGGGGAAGGGACGGCTAGGGGTGCGCCATTAATCATTTCACTGGCGCGATCGGTACAATTATGCAACCGTTCTTGTTCTGAGCTGTACTGCGTCTGATTGGGTGAGTAAAAAAACGTTACGTAACAGACACCGATGATTGTATTGTTTGAGTTGAAATCAATTTTATAACACACTTGAATCTCAAAATGATGTATATTTGGCTATATATTATTGCATCGAAGTTTCCATGGGAAATGTGATGGTTATTATAATTTTAATAACTTTATGAATCATTCGAAATATTTAAATCTCCACCCAAATGAACAAAACAAAAATGAAGAATGCGTTGGGATACAATTAAAAGCATACGTTTCTACCAGAATTTGATACAACAGCTAGCATTATATTGACAACTCAAAGTCAACTCAGTATCGTGCAAGTTAAAATCTTCAAAAAGTTTGCCTGTCGAAAATTCCCAATTTTTTGTGCTATTTGAATGAATATTAAACAGTTTTCTTCACATTGTACTGATAAAAATTATAATTTGTTTTTTTCGTATTTTTTCTTGTTTATAAAGCCTATTAAAATCACCTGATATTAAGCAACATACCTTTCATAATTCAAATCGCTATAGAATTTTAAACTAGTTCATTTAACAAATTAATTGTGTGTAATTTATTAGCTTAAAAATATTGAATAAAAATGGCAAAAGCAAATAAATAAGGCCAAAAAGAAAACGACATTCATTTATACAGCCACAAGTGCAAATGTCACCAAAACGTGGAACTGCATACCACACAGCACACACTGTGGGCTGAAAGTGACCGAAGAGAACATAATTCATGCGCATATTTACACGTCCCTCCCGCATCCACCCTCCCGTCCGCATCGAACGGTTATGCTGGTGATGATGATGATGGTGATGGGAGATGGCGTAATACTTGCCACACATTTGTTCGTTCGCTTAAATCCTTACCGCACCGGTCACCGTTCAAAAGCGAGCGACGCGCCACTGCCGCAAAACATGCGTGTAAATTGCCTTCCGCTTTACCCGAATGTCACCGGCGCGCGCCATAAGGCCGGGCCCTTCCTAGATCGGGCCCGGGATCACTCCACCAAAAAAGGGTCGAACCTTCGGAAAGTGATTTTTGCCAATGCGGCATCGGCGAACACCGCACGCGAAGGGAAAGTCATTAACGGGGCTGGCTTTTGGGTTGTATTTCGGAAAGTGTTATAAATCGTGCCCTGTCATCGGGGCTGCTGGCCTGGGAACCGGGGGAGAGGAGCCGTCGCCGACGCCGCACGGCGTTGAATAAGCATTCATGGTGGCAATTGCAGCAAGACCCATCAACGCAAATGTCAATTCGCTGAGGTGCGCAGCACTCAAAACAAAACAAAACATGCTCCCGGAAAAAGAGGACAAAGGGTGGTGCCGGCGGGTGTGGTGGAAGTGATGAAGCGATCATCCTTCGTTTCGTCCCTATCACAACCGATCATCAATCTGTCGAACCGTGTCCATCCATACCGGGGCCGACGTCCTTCCCCGGTTCTGGGTGGGACAAATCGAATCGGGCCGGCTCAAAGTAAACATCACATTAACGATGGAAATATCTTGACACAGGCAGGCAAATACGATACCGGACCCGGTCGCTAGTAAAACGAAAAGGATACCACCCCGCCCGAATGGAAACCCCTTTCAAAGGGAGCAGAAAGGGACGCGCGGAACAGGAATCGAATTGGGAGCAGGGCTGATCGATGTGGTTTGATGGACACATGTCGATACATGGCTCGTACGAGATGTCGATGTGGTTTTATTTTTTTTTTACATCCCGATGAAACGAATACGCTTACGACGCAACGTACGCGATGGCTGCAATTGTTTTGTCAATATTTATGTCATGATCGATTCTTACAGTAACACAAGCTTTCCAAGGCTCGAGAGCGGGCGCGGTTCGCGCATTTTTTTTTTTTCAGAAATGGGCGAAAACAAAAGTTGGCAGATCAGCTCGCGGCACCATATAGGTTCAGCGTCTGCAATTTGTGGGTCAGTGCAGTGACGGAGCGCAACAAAGTACAACCTCGCGGGCGCACAAAAACAGACATCGACCACTTTTCGCTTGCCCCAACACACGCCGAACATGGCTTCCGATGGACGTGGTGGACATGGTACGATATTAAAAATCAACCACAACCGCTATCGCGACAGCACTGGGTCATCGTGTCGTAAAAGCGAAAGGAGAGCGATATTCCGTGTCGTTCGTGGAATGAAACAAGCGCCCCGGACACGTGTTCTGTTGTTCGTCACGTAATTGTTTTTATTTTGACTGCGTGTGTTGCCCGGGGAATGGAGGCGCATGATGTCTCACATGGAAATTTCGAAAAAAAAGGAAGCTCTACTCAAGCACACGAGCTTCATCATTCGATTATTGGAAATCATGCCGTAGCTCAAACAGCGCATCACACCAAACAAAGTGTTGCGGTGTTGCTTTGTTCGAACCTGTGGAGGGAAATAACAGCTCCATCTGGACAAAAGACATCGCTACAGCCGTACGAAAGCAAAATATTTACACAGCTGCAAACGCACCCTAAAGGTCGGCCCGCTGGAACACGTTGATCTTTGGGCGATCATAAAGCCGACCATCGAACGATGACGAACATGACGATGACTAATTGGAGGGATCGCTGAAGCAGCCGGCAGGAAGCGATACAGTCCACATGATTGGGGATGTCACGCGAACATGGTAGTCCGATTATGTTGGATTTGTTTCCGACCAGCGGTTGGTCGCATGTTTTCAATTACAATATGTGGCCTGTGCGTGCGCGGCTTTGGGAACTGTTCGTTAATGGCTGGAAGTCCGCGCCCACTTCGCTTGACATTTATCGAGCGTCACTTTCGCTGGTTCCAAAGCCCATAACGAGGTCAGTTTGTTTAAGATTTTATGTGATAGCAGCATTATGGCGAACATCTGCGTTCTAGGCTAGAACACCCAAGGAGCTGGTGAATGTCCAAAATAGGTCGAACGTGATCTCATGCCGTAATCTTGTCGAGCAGATGTATCGAAGCGCAACATGTCGCACATTGAAATCTGGAGCAACATGTTTTCCAGTTAATGGTGGTAGTGGAATGGGTCATGTTTCGTTGTTCTGCTATTGTTTTTTTTACGAAATAAACACTTTAGAATTTACATAAAACGTATCAATAAAATCATCTGTCTTATTTATCCTAGTTTTTTCTTTCGAAAAAGTACAAAGAACTATCAGAACAAATCGTTCCGACGTTTACTGTAACATCTTTATACCGTTCTTTGGTAGACTTATCATCTGGAGACAAAAAAGATGTATAAATACGTAAGTATTATTCATCCCGTTTGCTTTACATTTATCACCACCGATTGATCTTCCTGCTGGTTGGAACGAAACCCGCAACAAAAACAACCGAAGATCTCTTGCGAGCAGATGTCCAACATACTCCTTTCACCGATCGTACAAAGAGCAGTCACTGCGTGGCTGATTTCGCATATGGAACACCAGCGAAGGCTACAGTATTTGCACTCAATCAGTAATCCGATTCTACCGATCCCGGAACGGGTATAGACACTAACAGAAAGGTAAATACGGCTTCTTCAGAAACAACGACAGAGTCTATGGCCATTTCAAGGATTTTCTTGCTTTGCTGCGCATTCTCCTTCGGATTGTTTAACAACCCTTGTTCTGATTCCATCATGGCGGGATTCCGTTGACTAAGCGTGATCGCCAGAATGATCGAGAATCTTTTTTTTTTGCACTGAAATTAGTCATACCAAATGTTTGTGTCAGTACATAAATTGACAGATAAAAGGATTGAAATAATTGTAAAAATGCTAACTAAAACACATCATGTTTCTGTTTTTGCTAACATTCACACAACACATCAAGCTCGTACGCTTGCGTAGTGATAATGAAATCTTATAAACGTGACTGTACCGACAATACAGGAACAGAAATGCGAACAAGGTCTTCCAATGGAGTCAATGTCACTGGTGCATCTGAAAACAATACACTTTTCGGAGGAACAACTGCAGCGAAAACAAGGCGCGATAGTCTTTCCCCACATGGCACGCCATTTCTGAAGGCGCGCGATAAGCCATTACTGAAAGCAGTTCAAACGGTTAAGAATCTTTCAACTCGTTTTCAAACATTTCAAAGCTTGAGTAGCGTGCGCTGGAGATGATTTCTCTCGATACTGAAATTAACATACGCCGATCAAAACAATGCTTCAAAGGAGTGGCATCGTTCGGAGGAGCACGAAACATTCTAGACCGGTTGCTTCACTTCTTTTTAAGCCAAAGCTCGGGACGCAAAAATCAGTTAGAAGAAGACTGCATTGTATCCAGTCAGTCAAGACCATCTTCCGTGTCCTTTGTTTACCGTGCACTCGCCTGCAGACTTCCTATGCATTCTATTCGACGCGTTTCAGCTTCTTTTTTTTTCAACACACACTGCACATTAATCATATTTCACAGTTCGACAGTCGGCGCTCGATTTGGAAGCGGGTTTTCGTTCCGTTTCGATCAACACCAAACAAAACAAAATAATAAAAAAAATCCGGTCAGAAAGACCGGTATGCTATGGTTCGCTGCTGATTGCTTAGCTAAAGCGTAACCTTTAGCGAACGATGCAATCCATCATTCCGAGAACACACAATCGCCAAAAAACTGCAATGCCAACGCAAACAAAGGCAAATTTGGGAAGCTACAATAACAATGGATTATGATCGTAAAAATGCACCAAATGAAGATCGATACTGATGCTTTGAGGGTAAAAAGAAAGAAAACGCTAAAATTGTAGGATAGAAACGGTTGCAATAAAAAACAATATTGAAAACAACACAATGTAAAAAAAGAAACAAATAAACTGTTAGCAATCACATTATGTAAAATTATCATACATACAAATAAAAAATCAAGCATCAAAGTGAAGCAAGTTTTGATGAACATACCACATGCGAAGCATTAAACACAAAACAAATAAAATAGGTTATAATAAAACTAACACGGCTTTTAGTATGTCAAACTCCAGTATTAAAATTAAAAAGATTAAATAAATAACAAATTATAAGTAGAAATATATTCTACCTAAAAGGTATAGCTAATTTTAGAGAACATGCCACATCCCAAAAAAATCCATTTCACACCCAGGAGAATTACGTAATACCGTCATGGTAACAGGAATTAAAACAATGCGAAAACGAGAGCACCCATAAAGTAGTGTGTTGATCAAAAACAAAATCGCAATAATGAACCCATTATATGGAAATCGGCTTCGGTCGGCATTTGGCGGCTTTCTTTAGCTGATTGTCGAACAAAGTCAAAGCATATGTTTTCGGCCACCAGCAGCAAACTTGCACGTACCGCAACCCAAAGTCCGATGATAAGCTTATTCCTTTGAAGTGTATTGTTGTATTCAATAAACTGATTCCGAAACCCGATTCAGAGCAGTTTAAGCTAATGTTTTTTTTCTCTCTTTCTCTCTCTCTCTTTCTTCTCGCTGGTGATAGGGCGAATGTATCACCTACCTATCCCGTCCCACTCTTCCAAAGCCGTCCACGTTCGCGCGAGCAAAAAAAAAAACGCACCCAGAATCGTAAGCACGGAAAAAGCACGAAGTGAAATGCATAAAATAACGGATGATCGAACAAATTCGGCGAGCGCGGCGAAGAAAAACATTAACACTTACGCGCGGCTACCATCCGAACTCCGATCATCGATCGCACGCCCGTTCCACGAACACGTCACTGCGATGGAGTGGTGCGGGTGGCGAAAGACGACGAAACTGTCATGGTCAATGCCAAAAGGCCGCCGCGTTCGCGTTCTGCATGCAACACCAACACCGGAGCGTCTTAGTTTGTGCTGTTGTTTCGCGGTGGGATGTGTGGCTGTGTGATCTGATCAAACGTGTTGCCACTTATCTTTTTTTTTCTTTTCATCGTTACGAATTCTTTCCACCGACCAGGTGTAGGTAGTTTCGGGTTGATGATCGCCACGCACTCGCCCGCCACCCGGCAGAGCAAAACCCGGCAACAGATTTGGGCGCAGTGGTAACCAGCGTTTAGTCATCATCTAATAATGATCGAATGGGCGGGCGTACCGGACGACGTCATATGCGCAGTGGGGCCGGCCGCTGCGTGTCCGGCGATCGCGCGATCTTTGGGACAAACTCCATAGAATCACGTTTTTGGCAATTTGAATTGCAAACAAAACGGCGATGCAAACAAACCCGGTGTGGCTGTATGTGCGCGTGTTTGGGAAGAATGTGGTCAGATGGTTGCGGCTGAGAAATGGGATGTACAAATTAAGCACGATCGGGAGCTAAGCTGACGCTATTGTTGGTTAGTTAAGGTCAAATCAATCTAGTTTTTAGGTTTTCATTACATTACCATATCGTGTTTGCATATCTTACGGGAACGAGTATTTGTCTCAAATGTAGGTCAACCATCTCCGAATGGCTCGAAGCAAGCGATAAAAAAAGAAAGAAAGGAATCGCGCCGCTCGGTTCGGCCCCAGTTAGCGTGTTTTGTGCCAAATTTTCACTTCTCCCCGCACACGTTTCCGCGTACCGGTTTTCCCCGACGGACAAACAATCAGCTAAAACCGGCCCCCGGTCCGTTTATGCACTTTACCGCCGGTCGGCACGCATTAGCGTTATGCTCGGTAATGTTTTAATGTTGCTAAAATTAAATTATTGCACTCCCGTACCGTGCCGGCACCGTGCCGAGCTATTACCAGCTTCCGTTCCGATACCCGGGCGAGGTCAAACAACTTCTTCCAGCGGCAGGCCGGCCGGCAAGCAGGCATCGCCCTCCGCCACGCGCAATCACCGTTCTGTTTTTAGTTAAAACTTTTTGTTTACATAATTTATTTTTGGCCGCACACGCGGTGCGAATACGATGACCCACCCCTCGGTGAGGGTGGAAAGCCACCCGCCAGCAAAACGTAACAGCCGTTTGAGGAAGCAGAAAACGTCCGAACGGTGCTTTTGACGTTGGAGAGACTTCCGTCTCGTGTTTGTGTGGCCCCGTTTGTTATTTTGGACATGTTCGCAAAAATCGATCATCGAGCGGACGGAAAACGTAATGGCACTTGACAAAAAAAAAAGAAAAAGAAAAAAAC
>JXWZ01003224.1:0-10583 GCA_000956215.1 Anopheles farauti No. 4 | reverse complement strand
CACACACACACACACACCTTTCGTAATAGTCCGCCGAAGGCGTACTGCTTTGTGGCGTATCCTCCGTTCCGGGTTCTCGGTACAATCCGTTTTTAATTTGAGCCTTTGACTTAAGTTTTTCGGCCCGTCCGGTTCCTTGGCCGGCGTCTTATGCGACTCTTGACTGGTGGTGGTGGGCGTTGCTCCCCGTCCGTTCCAACCCACCGCGACCCGGGCACGCTCAATGGTCCGGTAAAACCCGGAACCGACGGTGAAAGAAACTCCTGTCATTATAATCGGATTAAAATGCCAGTTTTCCATTTGGCGTGGCCGGCCCGTTCCGGCCGGCTCCACGCCACGCCAAACCTGCAAACCGACGGGAACCTGGAAGGGAAATTTTCCACTTTCCAGAGCATTATTTATTGCTGATGATTGTACATTTTACTCGCTCTCCGGTGCGGGCGGAAAGTTTTTCGCTGCGTGGAGCCTTTTTCTCCCCGGCAAGCGATGGGGTTTTTTTTCCCCGCTCTGCTGTTTGCTTTCCTTTCCGTGTCGGTGTCTAGTTCGGCTGGCTAGTTCATTCAATTTTCCGACACACTGATAAGATAGTGGGGCAGCGGGAAATAGTGGAAAAAAGACCTCAACCCCGGCAAATGCGAAAGTTACGGTGGGTTTCAGCGGCACAATCGGCGTCCGGGTCGAGAGTTTTGTTTGTAGAAGTAGCGCACCGTAAGAAAGTTGCCGGTACGGTTTGGCCGTGCCTTTTTAACCTGGTTGTGGTGGTTTACTGAGCACTAAAAAATAGTCGTGTTTGTTTTTATTTATTCATTAAACATCAGATTTCTACATTAAATTTTCGGAGATATATTGTTGGTACTATAAACGAAAATTTACAAACTTATTTAGCGGATTATATTGATTAGACTGTGTGAAAAGCAGTTCTTGTATCGCACTTTGCATACTTTTAGGCTCAACTTATCAGCCTACAAGTTTGCTATGTACATTACATATCGCTTCTTTAGTGTTCATTTGTGGAATATTAGTAATATTCTATTTTACTATACAAAGTTTCTCAATCTCGTTTCAATTTAGAGTGAGTAAAAACTAGTTAAATATTAAAATGTTGCCAATCAAAATGGATTATTTATTGCATCTTCGGTGCTTAATGTACTCAACGCATGTGTGAACCGTTGGGCTAGAAAAACATAACCCAAAAATAAAACGTCGCGCTGGGAAGGGAAATTTCCACCACCATAAATCATGCTTCTCGGCAGCTGAAATTCAAAATGCTTTCAACGCGCCCCTAAAGAAATGCGTACGGAAGCAACTGATCAGTTCCGAAGACGTGCGCGCCTTCGCTGGCTATCGAAGCCGCGTGGAAAGCTGGAAAATTGGTTACTCATTTTTCACACCACGAGCAACGAAACCGGTCTTGTCAACGTTAACAGTACCCATACACTCAAACCTGCCTACCATAATCCTTTAACGACCACTCATATACCGGTCCTGTACTCTCCCCTCACCCTCCTCCCGCCAACGTACTCTCTAGCGTGTCTCGATGTTGGAATTTATTTATTGCGGCATTCAACAGCACAACAAGCCGATTAACCGAGCAGGCAGTGGGAACCATGCGAAAGCGGGGGATGATTTTCCAAACGGAAAACCACCCACACACGGGGCCGGGTGTTGTGGCGTTTTGATGGACGAAATTTTAACGATGAGCACTGCCACAGCAATGTTCGATTTTCGGCAGCTATTAATAGCCGCCATGGTAAAATGGTCGATCGTTCCGGTTTTTTTTTCTGAGTGCTGGTGTGCCGGTAGACCAACAGGTGCTTTCCGTAATTAACACTTCGATGGAAAATGCGTTTTTTTACTGTACGTTGTGGCGTTGTAGTGATTAAGAGATGTTATTTTAACGCATGGAAGAAGGATGGATTGGAATTTCGGTTCATTATTGCTGACGCCGAGACGCAGACGGCTTGTGAGATGGATAAGAATTCGAATTTGTTTTCACTCACAGCCTGCGAGAGGGAGATGGGGGAGAAAATATTTCATCGGGTTCAATTTATTCTATACCTTTTAGAAAACTTCGCTTTTACGGGCCGGCTCGTTCTGAAGTATTGCATAAACACAGGCGCAGAGAGATAGCGACGGTGTACGGCGACGGTGGCGGCAAGCGAAACACGTTTCACGTTTATGATTTATGTTCACAGGTTGCACGGTGGTAAATATAACCGTTCCGAAGGCCTGCGTGTGCGCTATCGTCCGTCTTCTGCTTCATCGTGTAATAAAAAAAAAATCCGACAGCGGTACGGTGCAGCAGTATATTTTGCTTCCCCGCCTGGAACCGGGCCTGTGTGGTGCCTGGAGCCACCGTGCGCTAGAGAACGCAAATGATCCGCTCCCCGCAACACGAGCAAGCTCGAGCTTATGAAACATTCACGCGAGATGGCGCAGAGAAGGGTTTTCGAGCGAGCAAAAAAAAAACAGGCAGAAGAAGCACCAAAAGACATGTCTTGTTTTACCCGCATCGAAAGAATTGTCTTACGACGGTTACAGTTACGGCGCTCAAATGAAAAACAGACACACACACACACACACATATTCATCCCCGATGTGAGAAGGTGATTTTCCTCCCCATTTGATTGTAGTCTCCGTAACTGCAGGCGGTGTGTAGTGGTGCAAATTTTCCATGCTATAAAGCAGATTTTCCACCGAACATTACACGGTGTCGTTTCGGTTTTTTTTTTTAGGGTTGTAAGCTCTGTTGCAGGATAATATTTTCCCTTCACATGTGAACAACACGGGTGAAACGGGGGAGAAACAGAATCGACGAATTCGCAATTTTGCCCCTGTACAGGGGATTTGTGAAGAATTTTTGAAAAAAAAAATAAATAAAAAGCATTTCTTTTTGAAGGAACAAATTTTCATCAGGTACATGCGAGAATGTAGCGTCAGTTAGTAAACATGTTCAGATAATATGCCGACTTTTACAGATTTGTTAAAATAAAAATCGCTTAAATGTTGAACAAATTGTTGCTAAAATTTTTACAAATGTTGTTTGAAATATGCAAAATATATTTTTTTTAAATATTTTTTAAATCACAAAAATTTGCTTTAAAAATTAAAGCTATTTGGGGCGAAATTTTTGCATGCAATCGTCTCACCAACGGTAAATTTTTTATTATACGTGACGAAAAAAATTCTCTACATTCGATTATCAGCAGACAAAATTTTCGTTCCGTTTGCTTCCACACCGTGTGGCGGTAAGAATCGCAAAATGAAGAGGAAAAAACACCATACGTAAGTCGAACCTCGAGTTCTTGCTTCTATTATTGTACTGCACCAAAAATTTGGTGCGGATATGGCAAGCATAACAGACAGACTCATCTCCCCTTGCAACGAGATCTTCTCCGAGCAAATCGTCAATCGGTACGGTGGCACATACTGCGACAACATAACTCCAAGTCCCACCAATTTTGCAACACGTTGTGCTTCAGTTTTATGGCTCAGTGTATCGTCTCGATACAACGCCGGGGAAGAGATATTTCTGGGCCGGAGTTAAAATTTTGAACCATGCTCAAAGTGTCTTCTTTTCTGCGCTCCTCAAGAAATGTACGAACGACGGCGTGGAGCAGCCGCACTGCTAGCGAAACAAATTGAATAAATTTATGATTTTTATGGCTTCATACTTGTACATGTATGGGTCGCTCCTTCGCTGCCGTCAGCTCTTCCTCTGCCACCCCACCAACGCGATATACGCACTCACCGTAGCGAAGTAACAAACTCCACGTCGGCTAAGGTAGCTGAGGAGAGGAGAGAGAAAAAATCGCGCTCCAAAAAAGTGGCTGAAAATAGAAAACGCGAAAAACGTGGGACGAATCCCATTTTCCGCCCACTTCCGGTCCCACAATGGAAGCCACATTCGACAAGGAAACGGCATTCCCCACGCGCCGGCGACGGGCGCCTTTCAATGAAAACGAATTGTTATTATTACGAATATGAATATCCAATGATGATTAATTTATTGAAAAATTTATCGCTTTTATTGTTGTCCCACGGGCGGCCGAGGGTGAGGTGGCGCGAAAGTGCGGCCGCGGAGACAGGAAAAAAAAAACGCAACGCCAGCAGCAACGTTCATCGGTGGGGCGGGCGTTACAAGCGTTGGCTCTTAGGCGGGCCCGCGCGTGGGACGATATGTGGAGAAAATCATTGAACGATGAAATGGAATTCGATTTTGATAGCATTTCGAGCTGGCAGAGCGTTGCGCCGGTGCGCTGCGCCAGTTAGCATATGGGAGCTTTTTTCCGGCCATATTTTTATATCACCGTGCACGGTGTGCGTACTTTGGGCGTACGTACTGATATTACCGGGTTGCAGCTAAGCTGGCTTAATGTGTTTATTTTATAAACAAACCACCCGCTTTTCCTGGGAGGCGCTAAACGATGGGATATCGATTGTTTGCGCGAGTGGACGATTAATCCTTATGGGAGAAGAAATGGGAAAATAATAATCAAAACCCAATATGTGAATGGTGAGTGGGAGAAAGTCTATACTGAATGCGCTTTAGAAATGGGCTCTGCATGCGAGGAAATTCATGAAGGTTAAAATAATAAATAAACACTAAAAGAATAATTTTTCATGCATACTTTTAGGCGTAAAACGACAAACAAATTTTTATACGGCATTTAATTAATAATGCTTTTAAACTCACAATCAAAGCGCTTTCTGGTAGGATTTTTTTTTGTATTTGTCTAATCTACATAAAAATTGAACTGAAATGTAATTTGATTTTCTATCTTTTTCTAAATCTAATGATTATTTTTTCATCTCTTTTCATTTTTCCATCAGGTAAGAGCTTCCATCTCCAATCGGTTCGCATTTAACCCCGTCCTACACGCCTGAAGGTAATCAAATCGGCTTCAAACTCACTCAATTTAACGGCAGCTACGCGATGGTCGAACCGTACTAAATTTAGTTGTGCGTGTGAGTGCCACCATTTGCCCCGGCATAGATGGACCATCTTCGCCATGTCGAGCGTGTACGATACTGCCAGCGCGTTTCGGGGGCAGGGTGCTAGTGTTAATGTTTTCTTAGCAAATATTGCTCCAAACCGGCCGGCCGACAGCCGTGCCGTGTGTGAGGGTGCCTTTTAAAAGCCTACACAAATCTTCCGCCACAACTCGATCCGAAAGATGTGCTCCGGAATGTTCGGGTGGGATGCTGAGTAATCTGTTTTCGAAAACGGAACCTTTCCGTACCGCAGCGCCACGCGTCGATGGTCGCGAAAGTAATGAACACCGGCCGGGCAATTGTATCGAAGTGGCTCGAAGGCACATACGAAGGACGAGCAAGGAGCCGGCTGGAACCGCAAAAACCGCAAACATTAACATACCGGGAGATGGGCGGGCGGTTTTGGAAAAGCACACCTTCCCGCACCAAGTCCCTCCGTAGTCCGAAAGGAGAGCTAAACGCGTGCCTCTGGCTAACGTCACTGGCCCCATAATCATCATCATCATCATCATGTTCACAACCGCCGTCGTCTTAGTCGTGTGATTTCAAGACTGGCACGTGTGGTTTTCCACCAGCTTCACCGAACAGCCGCCAACCGATCGGATCCGGCAAATGGCAATTTTCTTCAACCGAAAGCAACGCGCGTACTCTCACCTTTTCGGAGCCGGGAGAGTGATTAATTATTGAGATTGAATTTAAATGCTCATCTCACCGCACGCTCTGCACATTTATGAGTTTCCACGTCCACGGTCGACCGCCCGACCATCATCCCGGGCGGGTGACGCGGGTACATTAGCCCGAGAAAGGGTCGCGTGAACTTCGTTCGACCCGAATCCCCGACCTTCCCGCTGATAACGATAACGAAATTTTACGTAATTAAATTACCTTACCAGCGCGTGTGTGTTTGTGTGTGCTCCTTAAAATCTTAAAGTGCACAGACACGCACGGCTTTTCGCAAAAAAGGAAGCGGTTTAAACAATGAAAGTGAACCGCAGGAAAGGCCGCCCACGTTGGGCTGGGATCACAGGTGGGTCACGTCACGCTCCGGTGAAGATAAATTGGAATCGATACAGCCGAGATGTGCCGTAGGTCCCGGCCGATGGGCGTCAAAAAGGTCAGCCGGAAGCCAAACCCCTCTGGGCTGGAGTTTTCAACCTCAGGAATGACTTACTTTTTCGTGGAAGATTGAATCGGCAAGATTCTCCCGGGGAGGAGTGAAATGTGTAGCAACCCAGAAGTGATGGGATTACCAGAGTGGAGCCACGAACTTCTACTGGAGAAAGCGGGCGGTTGTGTCCCACTTTTCGGTGACAAGAGTTCTAGGAATTATGGCAGCGTTTTTAGTTTTAAAGATCTTTCAATTTGAAACCGGAATCGACCTTACCTTGGTCGGGGTGCTACAGAACCCGATGTAGTCGCCAGCCTGAAATGCGATTAACACGGCGAAAAAGCTTTGCATCAAACGGCACAAATCAAAGGCTTACACAGCCATACAACACGCATCTACGCACGCCGGTAATGGGATTACTTCCGGGGCGATATCGATCCTTTTTCCGATTCCGAACAATTTCCCCGTTTTCACCGGGAGATATTCACACTGCACGGCTCCAGCAGACACCATGAACCAATCGAAGGCACCGATTCTCGACGCTGGGTGTTTGTCATCCCGGGAAGTGTATGTCTCAAGTGGCCTTTTCTCTTCTCGATCGATCCGGGGGATGTGTGATGATTAAAGTTTGTTTTGCGACGATACAGATTTGGGCTTTTTCCGGTTTTCCCAGCGGACACTTCTGCTGGATTCGGATACAGCCGAGGAAGTGGCACGTTGAAAATCTTATTCTGCTTTGTTTGTTTGGTAAATGGTTCGGAGGAGGTTTCTGGTGCGAGAGTGTCAACAAGCGGGTTTAAGTAGGTTGATACGACTGCTTGAAAGGATTCAAATGGCAAAAATCAGCCTGGTTGGTACCTATTTCAACGCGTCTAGTGAGATGTTCCAGCTGTATTGAGTATGATTAAAAGAAATGAATAGTTTTCAGTAAAATGAAATAAAACGTAAAGAAAATGTTTTTAAAAAATGAAAAAAAAAATGTTATTTGGTAACAAAGTTTGCGTTAAATCCGGAAAATCAATTTTGCGCCTAAATGTTTGTTATTTTATGAAATATTTAATCCCATTGCATCCTTTTCGATACTTATTTCGATTTGGTTAACATTAACATTAAATTAACTGTTCGCTCTGGTAGTGCACCAAATGTTTGACAAATATTAACTACGATTTAATGCATAACGTTGACTTTAAAGGATCTAAAAGAGAATGAATCGTAGTGTAGTGAATTGCAACGTTTTTTGCTGATTTAAATAAAAAAAAAAACATGGCAACTATCATATCTCCAGTGCGTTGATATTTGATGATTCATTTGATTGCTTTAATCGTATTATTATTCGCTCATTTCTCACATGGATACTTTCCATAAAGGGCAGAAAATGACCCATGAGAACCCATTGGAATTATAGTTCGTACACAAGATTCAAGCAGAGCGAGATGATGAGCTTCCTAATACAATTCTATAATTATCCTTCCAGTATGGATGATTTATAACAAACTTAGGTTTTGGGATCCCTCCTTCCTGCCAAACTCTTCTCGATTGATCCGACGAATGATTAACGCACGAAACGCAAAACAGTAGGTGAACCTGCCAGCGGGACACGGCTGTGGTTACTGCGGATGTGAAAAGATGAAACGAGCGCACCAGCTCCCGGTTGTGGTTCCGGAGTAGATTGAAAAACAATGGGACATCGCTGATGAGCAACGGGGTCCGAGTCCGCCTGCCCGAAAGGGTGCGGGCGGCACAACCGACAAACCAATCATATGAGCTCCCAGTGGAATTAATCGTCCCTTGAAAGAGCAACCCTGGAGGGGTGGAGTAAATTAAACGGTTTCACTAAAAACGTCAACCGATGCGGATGCGCCTTGCCCGGAAGGGGTTGCGTGCTGGAGAGTAATGTCCCACCGGGAGCTGGCAGATGACACTGTGATTGTTGAATCCGAATGCCTGTTGGGCCTGCACGCTCTCTGTGCATGTGTGTGTGTGTGTGTGTGATGTGTGCTGTGAAATACGTGCATAAATTTTCCGGACGCACGCTTCAATAAAGACACCTCCAGGTCCAGGCGAACCCTCGCGCCCTTCACCGCCACCGTACATCGATATAAACATGACGAGGACACGCGTTCACCGATACGCGCGCGCGTTCGATGGAAAATCTTTCATCTTTCACGCCCAATTCACGGTGGCCCGGGGAGCCACCGTGCGCGGGATAACAATTGGTTTCGTGTTGGGGAGGGATATAATTTATGGTCGCTGCGGAATCTCCTTCTGCTGCGCATCCTTTCGCCCCCGGGGCTGAAGCTGACGTGGCACGTAATCCAGTAAAATGCAAATATGATTAACTCAACGCACGCTACGAGAACGTGTGTGTGTGTGTGTATGGGAGTGGGAGAGAGAGAGAGAACGAGCGAAGAGATACCTCCTTTTAATTGTAAAGTACGCGCGAATCATGATTTACGACGTGGTGTCCGTTCGCGGGAGACGTGCTGGGTTGCGAAGTCCCGCCCGTACAGCATAAGTGCATTATGTTTGGTGAGTGGAATTAGTTGCTCTTCTACACTCGCCTCTTGTCGAAATCTCCCACATCATGGGAACGATTATCTTGTCCAACAAACCGGGAGTTCGCTTCGATTGTGTTTGCGTTCGGCATTACCTTAACGCAAACGCCTAGGAGCAGGGCCTACGTGTGCCCTGCTTTGTTCATTAGCTTAACACGTCGTTTGAGTCGCTTTTTTCCCATCGTGCAGTTGGCTGGTTCAATTTCATTAAACTTACCCAAAACCCCGACGCAAACCGGATAGGAATTACATTTTTTTTTGCACCACAACGAGTAGCTGCTGCTTTGATTCCGCATAAATCACGCGCTGATTTATGGGTGACGAACACACCGTTTCATAATTAAAGTGGCCAGCACACTAATGAAACTATAAACAGTGCAAGGGGACACGGAAGCAGGCATAATTTACCGGATCGGGAAAAAATGAATCTATACACACGGAGCAGCAGCAGCAGCAGCAGTGGTGAAAGAATGCAAATAAAAGATTCGCACAACAACGCGCACACCCCGGGTCGGGAGCTGAACAAACTTAATTTTGGCTTGCAGGAAGGAGGGCGCCTACGAACCGTGCCCATACATACCGGCTGTACAAACACACCGGTTGACCATCCCGGAACGCGTGGACCGGCAAGCGGTAAGCCGCTGTTCCACTTCAGGATGGAATTAAATTTAAATTCAATCATGAACCGAACGACGAGGGAGCGCGCGACGGGGGCAACCCTCGAGAGTATCGAAATATGATTACAATGTGTGATGTATCTCTGGTCGGTGGCGTGTAGCGATGAGGGGATGAGGGGTGGGTAAATAAAATATTGGTTTTAAAATTTTCTACCCTCACCATCCCGCAAATGCGTGACTCGCCCTTACGCGGCCAGTGGTACAGAAGAAATTAAACCGTAAAAATCTCACGTTGATGAGCGCACGTGTGTGTCCGGTGAGCTTACACAATGTTTGTACCGACGAGCGACGCCGTGCGATACCGTGAATGTTCCTTTTAATTAAAACACGCGATATGCGGTTGTGTGTTGTATAAATGCGATCGAACATTTGAAAAAAAAAAATGAATTTGTTTTTTGTTATTGTGAGCCAATGTAATATTTGTTTATGGTACCAATTATTTCCATCAATTTATATTGGTATATTTTAAAATTATTTTTAAAATATTACCCACCGTGTCAGATTACACAAAAGCAACCGAAAACAGCGATTATAACTCGTTTGTCATAAATCGTACCGAATTTATTATTTGAAAAAAAAATGTTCGCCCAAAAGTATGCAATATGAAAAACTCTTTTATTTTAGGCTCATTTGTTACGCAGACTGTTTTTCGTGTTAATTGCACACTTTCAGCCAATATTGGCTTACTTTTACCGTTAAATATGCCAATTAATTTGATTAAACAAGGCTCTCTTAAGCCTGATGGTTTAATTTTTTTCCTGTCTTTTTAGTGAAATGCAGCCACGTAAATGAAGCTGGCTCAAATATTGATATTTTTTATTCAAGAAATCATTTTTAATCCCTCTTTTGTACAGGAGCACATTGAAACAAGCATTGTGATGTGCTTAAGGGAGCTTCCTTGAAGCAACTGTTGACGATACAATGTTTTATCACCAACACGCATTCATGAAGCTCACTCAAACTTGCGCCTATATTTAGGCAACATGGTCAATTACTTTTTCTTTTTTTAAACTACTGTTGTCAGTAAGCCTTTATTAACTATTATCGTTCCAAGTTATCATTATCGATAAGGTAATAAATTGTTTAAAATGACTTGCCTAATAAAATGAATTGTATTTTATATTATTACGTACTTAAAATTGACTGTTTGACTTTCGCTGGTACGTATTCGATTTTTTTTCTTTATAACTAAGTCAAATCTGGAGCTTAAAATTACATTTCTCCAAAATATCTCATCCATGTCCTGCA
>JXWZ01003220.1:0-10882 GCA_000956215.1 Anopheles farauti No. 4 | reverse complement strand
TCTAAGCTTAGCAACCACCATTTGCTGGACATTAGTCTACTGTTTTATTTTAATTTAAAAAAAATTCCTTAAAGAAAAAAGTGGAAAAAATATAAAAATTAAATTAACACCAAATCGACAATATGCATTCCTCGATCGTTAATGAATTTGTTTGCTTGGAATTACTGTTTTGTCTTGAGAATATCGAATACTTTTACTTTTATTTTAGGAACTATTTTTTGGATATATTTTGCTACATAAAAAAACCTACCTCCAACCAAATTTATGTTCATTTTTATTCTACGCACAAGTGTAAGGTTCGGTAGGTTCGGGAAGTTATATACTTTTGAACGATCATTTCACATATGTAGAGTTGGGTGAATTTTATTTTATTTTAATATCATATTATGTGACGATCACTTTAGAACAAGAGTAAATACCAGAGCAAAAGGTAAATCGAAAAATGAAAATAATTAAAATATCATGCCATGCCTTTTTTTAGACAATCCTATTTTTTCTTCAAAATTAAGCTAAATATAGTGGTTCAAAAAAAAAAACATCGTCCTTTACCTCACGCTCCCCTGATTAACGGCAAAAGCATCCATCCATGCAGCGCACCATCCGAAAAAATGTTAACTATTTCGCACGTCATACGGAACCCAGCGAGATACGCGGCGAGCGATCGGTCACGCTCTAATTAACAACCAACAAGCGTCCTTCGCCACTTACGCGAGTGGTCAATTACACAATCCGAATTAAACACCCCTTTAACGGAAAGAAAACATCTTGCTTTACTTGGTCACCCCCGTTCGGTTGATCAAATTTTTCGACCCTTTTCGTATTTCCGGTCGCCCAATTGAACCCCATTTCACTTTTTCGGTCCCTTTCGGTGCCGGTCCACCGGAGGTTTACCACCGAATCAACCCGTCTGGTCCGGGGCTCCCGATGCCGCTGGGATCAACATGTTTTCGGTCGAAGTTATTTTGTATTTTGTTCGTCGCCTTTTAGGCACTGAAAAAAAATGAAATAAAACGGAGCCTAACGCACTAGGGAAATTTTCGGTAATCAGATTATCCAGCGGTGGGATGGCAAAAAAGAGGGATAAGGCCGTTGAACCCTTCCGGTGGTGATGTTTACTGCGGAAAAATGGACAGCTGGCAGAGTGAATGCCACAAAACAGCTGTTTGGATGAACGGTTGCGGACGAGTTAAATGGTCCGGGTTTACAGTGGGTTTGCGCTTTTTGTTTTCAAACCGATGGGACGCAGTAATGAAGACGTAAAAGGGGAAAGAGATCGCATGAATGTTCTTTTTTTTTGCTGGCTTGCCCACGAGGGTCAAAACGTAGCTTCAAAACATAACTGACCACCGACAAGCCGGCATTCGCTGGGCAAGGGGTTGTAAGTTGATTTTTTTTTGCTGATGTTTCTGCACGTTTTATCACAACGCATGGTTTGGATTGTTTCATGGAGGTTATTTTTTTTAATTTTCTATCGGTATTGTCATTTTTTCCCCGTACACATTGTGGGTGACATCAACTGTTTTTAAATGCAAATGAATGAATTCGGCGGGTGCGTCGAATGTGGTACAACACGTACATAATTTGTGTTTGATTGTAATAGCAGAGCGGAGTTAAAATATATTACAAAAAAACACACACTTTAACTTCGATGGCATGATTACATTTTCTAAAGCTCGAATTAATTATTTTATTCATTCCATGACACCAAACGTTACAAAATGAAACATAAATTTTCACATCTTTTTGCTCCTTTGAAAGACAAAAATATGACTGCGGATGTTGATTTATAGCAACAAATAGTTAGTTTTTGGGAGCAAAAGGAAATCTTGTTTATTTATGTTTCCAATAATGTAAAAAACAATGCAACCTAATAGAAGATTTTCCTGGAGAAAACAATTGTGAATTTAATGGAAACTTAGTTCAATTCAGTTATCATTTGAACTAGCCGTTTAACTATTTTACTAAGAAGCAATATACAATTCCACGCAATTCTAAATTACACACTGATTACCATAAAACCCCCGCTCGGCAGTTATACCCCACCTAGTTTGCAACCGTTTCATTTCAGCTCGTCTAATTTTTCGCCTAACAACTAAACCGATTATTAGACAAGCATCAACCGTGGCCGCGTGTCGGTGTGTGAGTGAACACTCCACGGAATCATCATCGCCGCCTGCTGGTGGTGTTCCAGGATGGGATGGATCGGGACGCTCGATTTTTTTTGTATAAAGGCCACGTTAAAAAACGCTCGCGGAGGTTGTTTAACGCGGGTGCAATTCGCAGCCAGCTACACCGGATGATGGTGGTGTAGAAATGGAAGCGAAAGGAAAGTAGAAAAAAAAGTACGACCAGAAGAAAAATGTATATAAATATCGAGGGAGCAAAATACGTTCGGCAAACTGCTCACTGAAGAAAAGGGTAGGAGCAGTGGAGTGATGAGGAAGTGGAGTTGAATATGCTGTTAGACTAATTATAAAATATGAACATATTTTTATTAGTTTCACAGTACGTTTTAGTATTTTTGCTTTTCTAACCAGCAACACCGAGCTCAACACAATTCTTTTTATTTGAATGAGTTTGAGTTATCTTGAAAAATGAATATAAAAAAAAGGATTTTATTAAATTCTGCTTTTCTGAATTCTGAAATTTTAACTGCTTTTGAGATAATGCATCGGTTACTCAAATTTAGAATTAAGAGTTTTTATAACACTCTTAATTCGTAACTAATAGCCTAACCATCAAATGAAAATACTAATAAAAAAATTATTTAAATTAAGGGTGTTTAGTTAAATTTTTGTTTAAAAAATTAGGATACACGCGTCTGTAACTGATACATGTTAATCTTGGAAAAATATCCGTTTTTTTCCGTCACATTATTTTAAATATTGACAATATGCTTGATTTTAAAATTTGCAAAAAAAATTATAATATTGACAATAAACTGTCAGCAGGCACCTAGAAACGAGAAAGTTTTTGTTGGGTTTTGTAGTTCCCTAGCTACTTTACAACAACAAAAACTCCTGTTTCCTAGCGTTCTCACTCCACCGGAACTCCACAGAGTCCCATTTTTTATTGTGACGGGAAATAAAACAAAGTTATATAGCCCACTTACATCGATGGACGATACCAACGGGCATACTGAACGCCGGTCCAACTTCTTGACGTTTTCCAGCAGAACAGCCAATGCCTACTGTTTCGTGTCATGAAACTGAAAGCCCGATAGCACCAGGGGTAGGGCAAAAAATAGTCCGAGGGCAAAGTAGGCTTATGCGGAGAGCTCAGTTAGAAGGAAGTCTCCCCTCCCTTCCCCAACCCATCTCGTCAGACACAACCGTCGCCGACGGTGGTTACACGAACGTGACGGATGGCGGCAATGACGACCGCGGTGTCGTTGGCGAAAGTTGTTTAAATAGGAGCAAAAACCGCGGTTCGTAGTCTGTGGATGTATGGAGCTAATGCCGCGCGCATCGCGTTGCCTGTGTAGGTGGTGTGCGGGCAATTGGGATAAAAAAAAACTAGTGCGATGTCGCACACGGTTTGCCGAATCACAACAGAGCACTGTCAAAACTGACTTACCGATGCAGAACTCCATGTGATGCAGGGGTAGCTGCTTGTACGTGTTGCGCACGAAGAAGAGATTTTCCAGGATATAGGACAACCGCAGCAGGAACACACTGTCCACGTCGGTTAGGTTGTGCCGATCGTAGCAGCCACCGCTCAGCTCCTGCACGTTCTCCACGATCGCCTCTAGCCGGCGCAGTGTGTCCCGGCGGCCTTCGGACCACCCAGCGCGGCGTACCCGGTTCCGCAGCCAGTAGTCGTGATTGATCAGTATCTCGGTCAGGTACGATTCCATCGGTTCCTTGAGCGGGACGTTCCGCAACCGCAGCTCGCCGTACGCCCGGGCGATGACGAGTATTTCGTCCTCGTACCGCAGCCGCTTGATCGAGATGAGGTACTCGAACAGCTGCAGGTTGCCGCGCCGGATCAGCAGATAGTAGGCGAGATGATCGTCCAGCTGGTGCGTCTCGCAGCGTATCATCTGTTTCGCCAGCTCCGGTTGGCGGTTCTCGAGCGCCAACTCCGAGGGTGTCAGGCGCTTCTTGTTCAGCGCGTTACAGTCGGCCCCGCGCTCGATCAGCAGTGCGACCAGCTCGTGCCGATTGGTCCGCGCGAAGACGGCCCGGTGGAGCGCCGTGTTGAAGAACTTGTCGTCCCGGGCGTTTACGTCCGCGCCACCATCCAACAGGTGGTGAACCCGGTCGAGGTCACCGTTCTGGACCGACTCGAACAACATGGCGCGGGCGTCTCGGTGGTCTTTCGGACGGTTCTGTGCTTAATGTGTGGGGCTACGTTTTCTGCGACTCCTGGAAGTCATGGTTACACCTGGAAGCTTCCCGGTGAGTTTCGGTTGATCGGAAGGGTGGCGGTCGAAAGTTCGTTTTTATCTTTTGTTGTTTGCTCTACACTTAACTTCACACACTGCGTTGTTGTACATTCCACATACGTTCCACGAATATCCCCAAAACATTCATCACATTTTTTGTTTATCTTACTTTCACGCACCCTACAAAAAAAATTTCACTCATCCGCTCGATATCACGGGACACTGTTGCATTTTGCACCGTTGTGTTAATTGACCAACCACGACGACCGAGCATGTTGTCGTCCTTCCGCGAGCAGGATAATTTCGCGACAGACTGACCGAAAACTCTTCGGCTGTTTCCGTTGCCTTCCACCCAGGACGTAGCACGAAGGACGTCGATGCGTCGACGCGAAGGAAAAAATAGCGACCCGTTAGTTTCGCACATACCGCGGACCGACGTCCCCTCCCCCCCCCCCTCCGCCCCTCCCTTCTGCGCGGGTTTTTGGTGGGTCTCGCGCGACCGTCGCGATCCGAAACCTTCTGAAGTTGTTTAAAAACCGATTCCGTTTGATTTCCAGCAGTGGCGCCGAAAGTTGCTTAAAACTTTGGCACGCCGCGCGAGCTCGCTACCACCCTGAGAGCGCCAATCTCTCACTCACACACACCGCACACGGTTCTGCAGCAGGCTGTTTACACGCATTTCCCGTGCGCCATCTCGCTCAGATGCACCCCCATTAATAGCGGCGACCGGCACGATGAACGATGCATTTTTTTCTTGTTATTGCTCCTCTCTTGGTTGGTTTCTCTTATGTTTGCGTTTTGTTTCACCACCGGCGCCGTCCGCGGGCCCGGTAAAAGGTTAAGTGTGTGTTATTTTTATTTGTTTCAAATTTTCCTTTCAATCAAACGTGACTTAGTGTCAAATTTTATGCAAATGTTTCACTTCTTCTACACTTTGATACACTTTTGAATGTAAATTTGAACACTTATTCAACTTTCTCTGTACACACACTTTTGCTTTAAACTTTCTTTTAGATTATAAACAACCCAGTTCATCATTGGTATTAGAAAGAATTTGGAACGAGTGAATAATTTTTAAACGCGTGTGCGACTAGCAGCGGTAAAGTAGTTGATTTTGTTCTTTACGCGAGGTTACTAGAATGGTGTACCGCTACTGTTGTTTGAACGTCCAATTGAATACTGACTCAAACTTCGCGCCACAATAACGGCAAAAATGGACACCGCCAAACAAGCCGAACATTGCCGACGTTGTTCGAAATGGTCCGAGCTCGGAACACATGATCGAAGCTGGAGGGAGCGTGATAGCGATAGAAAACGGAACGGGATGGAAACCTTTTTTAGTTTGATAAATTCGCTACCCGATTAAAAAAGTAATTAATTAGTATACCATAAACGAAAAAATGTCGTGAAATTTACATAAAGTTGAAAATTATGCATAGAAAAGGTGAAACTATATTGCAAACGAACATATTACATTCGTATCTTCTCCGACAGCATGACCATCACTATCTATTTCGAAAACAACACGAAGGCAACACGAACGAACGCGTGCATTGATTGTTTTTATGATTTTTTTTTTGGCAAATTCGGCTTTGTTATGTTTCAATACATTAGTTTTTCTGTTTCTCATGCACTTGAAAATTTCCGTTGTACTGATTAATCTCAAAGAAAAAAAACACCGTTGTAGATCATTTTCTTCAATTAGAGAAAAAAAAATCAAATAAAATAAAAAAGTATATTTAAAGATTTTAAATTTAAACAGAATGAGAGACTTGCGAGTTTTTAGAATGTTGGTTTTTATCATCGTGAATCACAAATGTTCTGGAAATTCTTTACTTTATTATATTATTTTCAACCCGTTCTTATAAACAAAGCTGATTCGAAACGCATTCATGAAATCGAGCAGATCAAACTATAAGTTTTCTAGCAGATTTCCGGATTACGCATATACCAAAAATAAATATTTTATGATCGCAAATTTAATAAGCAGTTGTATTAAGAGTCATTGTTTTTATTCGCTGTTTAATAACTGTAACATGACAATAGTTTTTGTTACAAAACTGCTCGAAATCATGCTAACCGAATACCGTGCCATACCGTAGAGCCCTGCAAATTTTTCAAACACAAACTGTCAAACTTGAAATCAACGAATTAGATGTTTGTTGTTTATTTCGCGTTCATTTTTGTGTGTAATTTTTCGCGTTTTGTAAGTGTTTCCGTAAGATTTTGTATACATCAGATTTTTATTGATCATATTTGAGTGCTCTACCTGCGCGCTGCTACAATGAGTCCGGGTCGTTCGTCTGAAATGTCGTATATGGTGGAGTTTAATAACCACATTCAATCTTACTTCATTACTAGCACGTATGGCAACGAAACGCTCGTTAACCGATGCTTGGAGGTGAGTTTTATTGGAGATTGTGTTCAACACAAAAAGTGCATTTTTATAACACAATGTTCAATTTCGCAGCAACTGGCCACTTCAGCACCGGAAAAACAAACATTCGACATCTCCGTGTACGAGTGCAATGTTTTCTTCGTTAACCTACACAAATTGTTAAGCCACAGTATGAAGAAAAGTAGCCTCCTATGGTCAGTGGTGTCGGTGCTGGAAGTCGCAGTGAACGACGACGCTACTCGACTTGCACTGGTCAACAAGTTTCGGTTTCTGCCGGTAATTTCACTCATGCTACTGGAGGTGCACACTCCGGATCAGCAAAAGCGTGTCCTCTCGCTACTGGATCACCTTTCTTACGGTGCCGCCATCGACGGACAGGAAATGTTTATTGAACGTCTGATTCAAAAGCTGCTTAGCCTGATCGAACTGAACCACGAAAAGCAAGAACGCTGCGAAGTGGCGCAGTTAGCGCTTTCGGTGCTCGTCAATCTCTGCTACCGGGATCTGTCGACGACGTTTGTTCTGACGCGCAACACCAACATCTCAGGCTTTTGCAAGCAGATAAAAAAATTCGGCTTGCTGGCGTGTAAAATGTACATAATTTTAGAACAAAACGATTACATCAAGCAGATTGATCTGCATTACCTGTTACGAATGAGCTTCGAAGAGGTGCGTCTGATGTTGGCCTCACAGAATAGCTTCAGTTTGCGGCACGTTGTGGATTTTTTGCGTTACGTTCGTACGCTGAGCGACACACGCGAAGGGGAACCGGCGAAGGTGGCTTTGACGGACGAATACTTCCAACGAGATCTAAAGGAGTTTCTGACAGAGATTGAAAAGCATTGGGATAATCGTGAAACACCCGAAAGGGAAACCGAAGGGAAGAAGAAAAAGACGAAACAAAAGTTGGAACCGCAAAGAGATCGTACGAGCGACGGGTTGTTCGAAATTTTGGAGTGTATCGTGCTGCTCAAACCGGACGATCAGGAGCTGTACAGGAAGATTTGTGAGTTCGGACCGCTGAGGTTGATCAACAACGCCCGGGACGACTGTTCGAAGGCGGTCGATCTGTTACGGACGGTTCTGGAAAGGAACCCGAAGGATGCTGCGTTCGCTTGTGAATGTAAAGCGGTTCTGCCGACGCTCATGGCCACACTGACGAATAATGAAAACGAACGACTAACCATTGCGTTTGCCCGATTGCTGACAACGATCGGAAAAGCACTGAATGTGGTCGACGATCCGATGAACGAAGTAGCAGAACAGTTCTATCAACGTCTTTTCGCGGATTTGTTGAACCACTCCAGAGAATGTGCCACGTTCGATTACACACTCGCGGACGGTCCGATGCGCGTTTACCTTTGGGCACTACACACCTTTAACGAACTGGCAAACCTCTGCCCAACGTATTGGTATGCCAAGCTTGTTAATTTGCTCAAACAGAAACCGATCCAGTTCCTCATTGCGAAGGGCCTCACGGCCGGAAGAAGCGACATAGAGCTGCTCGAAGCGCTCCTTCAGGTGACGGCATCAGCCGACTTCCCAAAGCAAGATGTGGCATGCATGATCGATATGCTAAAAAGCAACGTACCTTGTGCGGGCGGACAAAATCACTTATCTCCACTTGCGTCGCTGTCGAATGGGACCGAGCATAGCATTCAACCACCGACCGGATACACATTCATTCGGGCGCTCAGCAAGGACCTGCAGGAACGCATCGACCAGGCCGTTGTGCAGATGCAGGACGCAAAGGCAGCCGGATTGATCAATGACGTGGAAAAGTCGGAACTGGTCGAGTTCTACACGTATAAGATCAACATGCAGACGAATCTGATGAACGATCTGCGCACAAGCCTGGAATCGACGACGGCACAAATCACGACACTGATGCACCAGAACCAGCTGCTGATGGCGGAAATCGATAAGAATCAAAAGAAAAACTTACCATTGCTGTTAAAAGAGTCTGCGTGAGTATAAAATTATCTTTTTTCATCGGTACTTCTAAATAAATCTTACAGGGTTTCAAATCATAAAAGGGAACATAACAATCCGTGGAGACAATGTTTGCCCAAAAGTGCATGTTCCCTTAAACGATTGCAAAGTTCTTCTAGGCTAAGCTTAGATTTGTCAATGTAATCGATTTGAAGGAATAGATTAGTTTTGATGTTTAATAAACGTCAATTATTTTTACGTTTTGTAAATCATTCTAGCTTGGAAAATGAGAACCGCCTACTCGAGCGCGAGCTGGTGCAGATGAAATCTGCAGCCGCTACATACGATAAGAAAACAACCCAGATGAAGCAGGAACTGGCGGAGTATATAAAAAAATACGGCGAAAAGAGCCAACAGTGTGCCACACTGGTGAAGGAGATCGAAAAGTTGCGTACGCGCGACGATAACTACGAGAAGGAAAACAAACGCTTACAGCAAGAACTATCCGCAATGGTGAGTAGGCTATGGTTTCGTTGTTTCTCAACACGGTCGATTGACGGGTAAATTCACACACATACCTTTACTTGCAGACGAAAAATCGCGACGATGCTCGCAAGCTGCTGAAACTCGGCGAGGAAGACCGACAAAAGCTGACTGAGCAGCGAGATGCGGAGCGAAAGCAGTTCGAGTGTAAGATCCGCGAGCGCGAGCGTGAGATTTCGAAGCGCAACGATCTTGTCCAGCAGCTGGAGCAAACGTTGGTTCAGCGGGACAGCACCATCGAAACGCTCGAGAAGGACGCGAAAACTCTGCGAGAAAAGCTGACGGATCGCGAGAATCGTATCGCTCAGGTCGAGGTGGAGCTGGAAGAAAACCAAAAAATTCAGCAAGCCATCTACAGCCTGATGAATAAGAACAAAAAATGATATACATTTACCGATCTGATCTGACTTGTGGTAAGCAAAGCCACAGAAACCCGAAATCGATAAAGATAAGTAATAATTAATTTGTATATATATAAACTAGTGCCCTTTAATTCTCAACTATCACAAGACAGTGCGATGTGTTTGTCCAACGCTACAGCGTTCGTTTATTACAATCACTTTTGCATATCCTTTTACGCCTGCCTTATACGTTTTAAAATTTCCTATTAATTAACCGGCAATTAAACCGCATAAAAATCATGTGAAGTAAATAATATTAAGTACGGTTAGGATGTACTAGCTGCACCAATATGCAACTCAGAGTGTATCCTTGTTGATGATCTCGACCAGTTCCGGGTTGGCGAGCATGGTTTGATGCGTTCCGTCGATAATTTTTACAATTAACGAACTCCCCGTAAACTCGCCTAGTCCGTAATCTCCCTCAATGTCGCCAAGGACGCCGGATCGTACGAGGACGAGCGGTGACGTAATCTTTTCCTTCACCTCCGTACTCATATTCATTGCCGCCTTCAGTCGATAAAACAACAAACGCATCATTTTACGGGCGTACTCCTCTGAGAAGGGGTTCGATTCGCGCGCAACATGCATCAGTTTGCCGACTCGCTCGGTGTACGAAGATTGATCCATGATAGGCTTTATGATTTCGTTGGTCGCCGTGGGTAGCACGAACGAGAGAACAATTGTGAGGATGGCCATCTGCAGGTGCTCGTCGTCAAAGCCTGATAAATGTTGGCTTGCGAAACGTTGGAGGTATAGCGGCGAGCCATCGATAAGCATCAGCTTTCCTCGGAGTGATCGTACCTCTAGACGCTTGACGACATCCAGCGCCAGCAGTGATCCGAACGAGTATCCGATGACCAAGAACTGCTCAGCCTTCGCGAAGACAGTATCGAACATTTCATCAAATACGGTATCGACGATTCCGGAAATAGTTTGCTCGTCGGAGGCTTTGGCGAAGGTTTGCAGCACAAAGGTAGGAGCGTTGATCTCAGCAGCGATCTTCATCCAGGCCGGACTGCATACGCTTTCAATCCCCGGAATGATAAGCACCGGGCGATCGTACTCGAGATCGTTACATTTGGAAGGCAAACGCAACACAGTGTGATGACTAGCTGCCTCATCTCCAAAGCTGGCCAACAAGTCCTCCAGTTGTAGTTGATGAGTAGCGGCTTCAGCGGCCTCGTTTTCAGCCTTAGCGTCAGCGAGCTTTTGAAGCTGGGG
>JXWZ01003219.1:0-30097 GCA_000956215.1 Anopheles farauti No. 4 | reverse complement strand
CATGTGTGTGTGGGTTTGTGTAATTTGCTAATGGTGGCGCTGCCGTCCGTTCCGGTTATACGTAAACATTTCGCGATGAAAGATGAAAAAAAAAACGGAAAAAATGATCGCAAAATCTCCACGCAACAACGCCTCACGGTGGGTAAAAAATGATATGGGATCGTGTCAGGGATTTTTTTTTTCTTCCACCCCTTGCACCGTGCTTTCATTAGCTTCTGGGCCAATCCTTTTTTTAATCCACGCGATAGTACGCTCACGATCACGCGAGTCTCCGTTCACGCGTGCTAGCCTTCGTCGAATTCTGATGATGTGTGTCGCGTTCCAAGCGTTCCAAGCGGCCTCTAAGCGTATGTCCAGGGAAGTCATCGACGAGAACCAGTGATCTCGCACTTGGTGGAAGTTAATTAGCCCGACGGAGGTAGGCCTCGTGGCCAAGTACTTTGGAGATTGGCGATCTGAGCTTTATTATAGATATAGCCGTGTGCGGATGTGCGCTAATCGTGGGCAGATTAAAAAAAAAAAACGTCCAGTCTGTCTTCCGGCACTGTGGGCGCTTCTCATTTCGCTCCTAATTACGCTAATGATATGCATGCATGCCGATAGTTCATCACCGTCCGTAGTCGCGTGCAGTGCCGTACAAGTTTGTTCCATCCAGAAAGGTGAAAAACCACGGCAAGCAACAACGTGTCATGTTTGCGTGATGTTTCAACCGAGCGGCATTGATATGAGGGCATCTTCTTCTTGGTGGCAAAAGCTGATACCAAATAGTTTCATTTTCTGTACCAGGCTCGTGTCTCGGTTCGGGGTCGAAATCTCGGCTGGAAAACAAAAAAACTGTTTGCAAAACTTGTGAAATGATAACTGTCGGTGTATCGGAAGCACATGGTTAAGCCGATTTAGCGCTCCGACGTTCAACATGCCCTTTTACAGCTTTTATCTCACGCAGCTGGCAGCTGTGTTAAACCTGACTTTAAGTAACGTACAAACAAGATAGCAAGCGCTCGAGCACTCGGTCCGACGCCACGCTTACCACGCTTATGAATATTCATAATTTAACTGAAAACGGAACTAATTTCCCGCATGCTCCACTTGGCTGGCTCGCCTTTTGGAAAGTGGCGCTCCCTCAGAACTACGCAGAGGAGTAGGCTTGCTGCTGGTCAGTTGTCTTGCTTGCTCATGGGGAGGGAAAAGAAAACAAAACGTGAAACGAAGTCGTATCGATAGTGCTCCATCTGGGCAGGACGGCGACGCCATGCACGGTAGCTGTCAGGATGGCGTGATTTCACTTTCACCTCTCACACACACACATACACCGATCAATGACCTTTGTCTTTGGATAACGAAGGAAAGGTGCTCGTCCTTGGGTTCGGTAGTTTTAAGTTGGTGTGTTCCTTGCGTGTTGAGTGCGTTTTGTTCGCGTTGGAAATGGTTTAAAATGTTGCTGCATCACGTACTGATTGAAAAGCGTCAATGTAGAACGAAGTTGTAATTGTTGCTCATGACTGTTAGAATTCAAATAGTTTACAGTGTCGATCCGTTGACGTTCATTGTTATACCATCTTTTCTACTTCCAGAAAAAAGCGAATGACTTCGTCTAGGTGATAGCACCGACCGTTCGACGCCCCTGCAACGACATAAACCTCCTGCCGCGCAACCAGAATCTTCCAAACGTCCACGATGGCGAACTACTTCCTGTGCCTTGTTGTCCAACGGTTGGTGCTGCCGCTCATCCTGGCAACGTGTAAGTATTTTTTGACCACCACGGCGGTCTGTGCAGTCTGCTTTCTTTGCTGATGCCTTCGTGTTATTAGTGGGTGCGGTAGCGGAATGTGATTTGTAGGCATTAATCATTAAATTTAATGCACCTCTGACCACGGCGCGAACTCGTGTCGTAAAAATTTTCGTCAACAACTGGCGGAAACTACGACGGTGAACCTTAAATCTCCTATCAAAAAGCCAGGAAATGGTTCCGACTTCAAACGCGATGCGGTGATAGCAGTGATATCGCACACAACACCGGCCGCGGCAATCGCTTTCGTCAGCTAAATTAGAACGAAAGTGGTGGGCTGGGAATGGGCGGGAAAAGAAAACTATCCCCCCCCCCCCCCCACGGAAGAACCCCAACGCATGCGGAAACGTAAACGGAAAGGTCAGGAAGTCCGGCTTCGCTGGACGCGAAGATGGGAAGGTTGCGAAAAGGTTCCCCAGGGGAGGGGGACACTGATTTCGACGATAAAATGGCGAAGCCGCTTTTGGTTTTGTTTCTTCACCAATATACCAACTCCCAATACCCGTAGTCGAGCCCTGGGTTTGACGAAAGGAGGAACGAAGGGAAAATGATTAAAATGTCAGATAGAACTGTTGTTGTCTGTCGTCCCGCATGGGTACGGTAGCGGCGTATCATCGTTTTCACCTCACCGTACCGTTCACCGGAAGGGGAAGTGATTCCGTATCCGGTACTACGGTAGCTTGGGCAGAGGTTGGTCTTTTGAAGCGCCGGGTACAGGTGATCGGTGCGTTTGGAATTCTTCAAACAGATCAGGATTTTGAAACATAGATAATTTTGCATAAATTGAACAGAAATGCGCTGAGACTAAAAATATCTGTCAGCGCTACACTTTACTTATAGTAGCTACGACACATAAAATTAATACTGGATACTACCAAATTCGGGGTTTGACTACCCTGTGCATATTTGACGCACACATTTGGCGCGGTTTGACAACCCTGCCTGTTAATAGCTCTGTGAGATACGAAAATATACGGTTTTCCACGTTGCGAATCTCTGTTTTCTTTATGATTGGCATACGTTTTTGTTGTCAAAAAGTTAAAGGAACTATATGTAAGCAAATTCGGCCCATAAATCGTTCAGTTGCTTACTACCAAACTTACTACCACCTGTCTCCGAAGTCCAACGTAATGTACGCTTTTCTCCTCGTAATAGCATCTTTATTGTACAATGATAGCTTCACCATTTTGTTGCACACCTCAGTCAGTGGTTCATGGTGTTTACTTAGCGTTACCAACGGGACCACGTGGAATGTAGGGTTTGTTGTGTTTGTGTGAAGAAATCACTATTACTATGGCATCGATTAGCTTCGACGGAAGGGCAGTTTGACCCTCCCAACTAGCGGCTATCACCATCACTGTTTATTATTTACTCCGGTGTTGGGTATTTACCTTAGCGCCAATATCCTTCTTTTCTTTGTCCTTTCGACTCACCCATTCTTGGCGGGCTAGCGCGAATGTGACGCCTTATCTGCCTCGTGGAAGTGAATGAAGCTGACGTCAATCGAAGGATTTCCCTGTGCAGGTTTCTTGGTTGGTAGGATGAAACAAAGAACAAACAAATCACAACCTCCCATGTGTGATCGGATTAGTGGTGGTGCTCCATAGACGCTAGGGCTCTCGTTTCGGACATATGGGAAGAGGAACCGAAAAGAACACGTCTTTATGGTCAGCTTGCTCGCTGGCTACGCTGACCCATTTTCCCTCACGGTCAACATGGACAAAGCAATACGGAAACACGCGTATGAAAGCGAAAGGCCAACAACGGCACCCGTCGTTTCCGGGCTGGTTTGGGCAAGTTTGCGTGGCGTGCGGCAGGATTTTCATTGACTTGCCCCGCGAAGCTTGACGTTCTAATTCCTCTTTCCACCAGACGGTAAACATCGGGTGTAGGTTTTCGCGCTCCTCCTAATTGATAGTGCACAGTCCTGCTCCCCGGGGAGTTCCCCCGTGGTTGGTGCCGACTGCGAAAGAGGTCAACGGCGGAAGCGCCCTATAATCGAGATATTTAGGACGCAGTTAGGACGCTCGGACAACGGCGACCACGTGGTGTGCCGCGGTAGCCATTGCGTTCTGACGTACCCTTAGTGGGGTGATTAGTAATGGTGCGTATCACTTTCTTTGCGTGGCATACGCCACATATGGCGTCCGTTGAAACCGGGATCAAAAAGGACATAAATCATTCTACTCAACGTTCACGATGCCTAGTTGGCTTCAGGTGCCTAGGAGCGTGTTGCTATATCACGTCCCATTAGAGACATTACTACCGGACCCAAACCGGACCGTACTGACCTTTACGAGCCAACTCCTTGCGGAGCAGCAATGTCAGTATCCAGCGAAACTCCCGTGTGCTCAACTTGTATGCTAATTTTATTACACTCCTTTCGGTTTCTAAGTGATAATTTCTCGTGTAGTTGTTCTAGCTCCGGTGGGAGACATTTTTGTTTTTTTACCGGGGGATCGGAGTAGCTCGGCCTGGCATAGGATTTGTGGATTTCCTGATGATGTTTTACATGGCGTGTCCCTACGGACAAATGTAGCGAACGACTCGGTTTGGTGAAGCGTAGTGTGCTTCCGGGCTTGCTGCAGCCCGTCAGTGGGCTTTACAAGTTACTTTGGGAGTGTACACTTCTGTCCCAAAACTATGCTTTTACGGTCGTTTCCACCTTCGTATTTTTTTTTTCGCAAAAAAATGTAGAGAAGCTGTTTCTTTAAAGTTACTGCCCGTTTTGGAGCGTAACGTTTAGTGGAGCGGAAGATTTTTTACGTGCCATTTGAATTTGCTGGCAAGGTAATTCGGTTACAGGGTTTTGATTGGGCCCTGTAACGTCCATGCTACCGTACTAATGTTCATGGCAGTAAAGACAAAGGAATATAAAGTGACAGAAACGACATATGTTAGGGTTAAGTGTACAGGTTTTCGACCGATCAAATGAAACTCTGGAATATTATTCTACCTACACCGCAAGTTTCGCATCCCTTCGATTGATATTTTACGAAATATACGAGTTTTTCTACAATGCTTTTACATTTTCATTCGGCATACTATCAGTACCACCGGCAAGCAACTTTCTTTGCTTTTTAAAGGGAGCCGAAAACTGGTGCAATGAAATCTCAATAGACTCAATGACGTTTGAAGCAGTCAATTTAATAAAGCATACCATTTAGCTAAAAAAATAACATATAATTAATTTAACATTTAAAGACAAAATTACAGTCGTGTGCAGGTTAGTTAGATGAGTATTATATAGAGTTATGAATTTATGAATATAAAAAAAATATTACAAAAATTGAATTACGCTTTAGTTCATAGAGCGCCACAGATACGTAGAGCGAAGGAGATAGGCAAATGAGATAGGCAAATGAGATAGTCATTACATACAATTGACAGCATTGATATGCCAAACAAAGAAATCCAATTTAAAGAATTAAACATTTTCAACGAACTTCGGTTCAAAATTATTTAGAATAATTAATTGGTTTAGAATTATTTCTAATTTTTATACCATTTAGAATGATGAAAACCCAATGTTCAGGTGGTCGAAAACTTAAACAAGAACAGTGTTAGCATTTTGATATATTTTCCAGTGAAAACTTAATCACTGCTTGAAAATACATACATAATTACATACTACGATAGTTTTACTACCCTATTCAATCTATTTCATAATTTATGATTCCGTATTTAAAAAAAATGAGAGATGTTTTTGCGACAAACTGCTGCATGTTGACGAAGAGAATATCAGAACTTTAATTTATATCTGTGTCGTTATCGTAATATTAGTTAATTTTCGTTCAAAGATGCGATTAGTAAATGTTTGTATAACATTATGTGGGACACAGTTAGTGGCGCTGTGATGATCTTTTATCGATAACGATAAGAGGAATTTGTATCACTCACTCATGTTACTATGAGCTACTGAATTATCGCTGCCAATAAATCATTTTCACATATCGCTGATGATCTATGAGCACTGATTAATTTGACGGTATTGTTATAAAGTGTTTTACAGGCGCATGGGCAATATGGGTGTTCGACTAATCTGATTGGTGTTGCGTTCCTTTCCGCTTTCTTTCGTTATCAGGTGTGCTGATGAGACCGGTAGGACTGGCCATTCCACCTTTGATATTCCTTTTAGTCTTACCGTATGTGCCTGTTGCCAACAAAAAAACGATACTGGGTGAGTTAACAAAATGTGGTTTGGTAAAATTGCAGATCGCAGAACCTGTTGCATTTCTTCCCCTTTTTTCCCCCACAGGACCAACTGGGCTTTTTATGAAGTTGCTAGTTCTATTCGTCGTCATGGAACTGGTGGTCGTCATTGTGTTCCAGCTGATATTGATCGCTTTTCCCGGGAGCTCGCTGGAATCCTGTCAGCTGGGTGAAATAGTACTTCGCCACATCGGACTGGTGCCGTTCAATGGGCTTGGCGCTTGGATGGTGGTGTACTGGTTGTCACCGCCAGTGATCCTTGGTTTCGGTGTCATCATTGTGCACATCGTGCTGCGGAAGCTGACCGGAGTCATCGTTCCACGGCGGCGAAAGCCTCGACGAGGAGGCGATGCCAATGGCGTTGCGGAAGAAGACACCGAACAGGGGACGGCCAGTCCCACGGCGGACACGGGAGAGGAATCCGAACCTCAGACGAGCCTCATCAGTCCAGAAAGGTTGCCGTTCTTTACGAAGCTGGGCGTGCTGCTGTCGATGTGCATGTTGTGCATCGTCGGCATCATCCAACCGTCCGCCCTGAGCGGGGTGTACTTTATCGTGTTTTTGGGTGCCGCTTCATGGTGGGCATGCTACAAACAGCTCGATAGGTGCGTCATGCGACAAGAAGCGTGTAGAATACGCAATACTGATATTATTTTACTTACCTTTTTAATTAAAGGGCATTTGGAATAGTTTTAAAAGTCGTGCTGGTAGTTCTAGTCATACACATTGTGCTGCTCTTGGCATACCAGAACCCTTGGCCGCAGGAGGTTCTGTTCTACAACGATACTGCGGCGCGCGTACTCGCCCTCAAGCCGATCCTTAGCTCGTCCTGCGATCCGGCGAACGGGACCGACATACGAAACGTGTACTTCAATTCGGATTTCGATACGGATGTATACCTGAACCCCATATTTCTGCTCTTATGCTACTACACGGTAACGTTGACTTCGTCACTGCTGCTGCGAACAAGAGTAAGTACCACTTAGGGTGAGAGGCAGGCACACCGCGATTTCACTATCAAATGCAAAATAGAAGCAAGGAAAGGCGTAACATTAACACAACTGAACTAAAATTTTCATCCCATCGCTAACCGAACCCCCGCATTGGACTATTTCGCATGGACGCTCGAAACCAAATCCTTTCGCCCGAAATACTACTTCGCCCTCCTCATACACAATGTATTGCTAAACGTAACGCCCTCCGCATCGCTCGAATAATCGCTATCCTGCCATTACATGCGCCGCTGTTCTGTTTGCATGATGCGCTCTGGGCATGTTTCGGGGTGCAAAAAAAAACTCAAAAAAAAATAATTGCCATAAAATAATAACTCAGAGCGACCCGGTGAAGGATCGAAAACGAATGGATCTGTCAAGTCAGCTCGAGAACGGCATTAGGCTGCAAAATCAGATCTCCTTTCGCATGCAACGCAAGAACATCCTGCGCAAAACGCTCACCAGCGATCGGTGGCGCGGTGCGGCACGGAAGGTGAAAGTAAGCTGCTCTTACATTTAAGTACTTTATGCTTACGCTGTGCTAAATCTCGTGTTATCCAAAACGCTTGCTTAAGCTGATTCGATTCGATTTACAATCATTTGCGCCCCTGTTGCATGTTTTAAGCAGTTTTCGTTGCTGCCTGTCTAATCTAGTATTAATGGATTAAATCCGTAGATAGCAGAACCAATTCCTGGAAGGTAAGCTCCTGGATCGTTTTCAGATAGCGCGTAGAAACTGGCGCTTATCTAAATAAGCTGTTGTCTTGTTTCCATAACCTCAATCTAGATTAGAAATTGTATAGATAAGATTATTCTTATCATCAGTAACTCTACACGGCTAATATATTCTACATCACAAACGTATAATTTCACAAGTAAATAATTTAACATAAGAAGTTTTTATTAACATTCTAGCTTTATCTTAACATGCCTTCCCTTAAGTTTTCCTCTTCCCTTAAAATACTTCAAATTAATTTTCGCTCTTTAATGGACTTATTTGTTGATTTAGTGCGTTTTCTGTTCTTTCTTTTCTCTCTTTCATTTTCTTACTGTGCGATTTTTTAAACAACAATAAAAACATACACGCAAACGGGCAAATTTATGTTTTGGATCGCACCAAAATCGAATTTTCATGTTTGTTTTACGTTCACTTTTCATTTTTTCTCATTACACACAATCATGATCATCCTCATCCTCATCGCCATCATCATCCTAACATTGTGTGTGTGTGTGTGTGTGCGTGTGTGTATGTGTGGATATGGGTTGGCTGTGGTCATACGCGCGCGCTTCTGCAACCAATCACCACTGACAAACGAAAGTGTGAAGCCAATGGTCCCAGTGCGCGGGGCTACTATACCTACGGTAGGTCGACGACATACGGCAGAGGCACCACTGGACTGACAAATTCCGACATGCCGGACGAGCGGACGCCCGTACGTATTTGCATTTTGTTTCCCTCCTCCTCTCCCGGATAGTTGATAATAAGAGCAAGCAAGGCAGTGTGAGACAGAGGACTCTTCCGATGCGGTTTACTGAACAATGATTGGCTATCTATTTTCAATTTTTCACTCTACTATTTCTTTCCCTAGTATTAAGTCTATCATAACTATTTGTGCAGCGTTAAAAGCAAATGTATGTGTTTGAGTTTTTATCGTGACATACGTGTTGTAAATAAGATGCCTAATGATATTATCTTTATTAGTAATCTGATATTATAGTAAGCTTTACGATATGATCTTTATTGTAACGAATTATGCGCCTTCCCTTTGCAGCTGATGCGCCGTGGAACGCACAGAATACGAGATGCGTCCGCGACCGATGGTAAAGAAAATGCTCAAACCGATCAGATGGCATTAGAAACATTAGGTAAGTGGAAGTCATTGTATTTAGTTCATGTATGTCGTAAGACAGGCACATCACATTTTTTTTGCAATGCAGATAAACTGCACTGCTTGCACATGAAAGTATCATTTTACGTGTTTCAAACATTTAAGCAGTAAAATCACTTTCAACAAGAGTTGGTCAATCATCCTAATAAGCCGCACCCGATTCATTGCACCATAGTATAATAGGCACATTTTTTTTGACAGTTTCACTTATTTAACTGCCTTTTTTATTTTTCATTTTTTCTCCAAATCTTTCTTTCTGTTGTTGCTTACTTTGACAATGTAATGTGTCCGTGTCCGTGCTTAATGTGCGCTCAAAACACCGTGTGCCTGTAACTGTATATATGGTCTTAATGGTTCAACAACTTCACAACTACAAACGGCAATCACAACAAAACCCACAACTTTTTATGTATACCTGCACCTGCGCGAATATGTACAAATGTTACCAATAACCAAACCGATATCTATTGTTCGTTCGTACTGTTCGGTTGGTTCGGTCGACTAACAAACACTGCTAAAAGCAACGAATAAACCCATTTCAGAGGAGGAAGAACCCTCCAGCGTGTTCGAACAGGCGCTGCTGGCCATTCGCAATGTGGCCTCTTACATTTATAAGAATAGTTACATCTTCACCAACGTTATCATGATGGTGAGTAAGAGGTGTTCGGAGTGTGTAGCTCTTGGAATTTCATGGAATGATCGCGTTTTTTTTTGGTTTAGGTTTGGAGTATCATGTACCACAGCTGGCTAACATTCGTGCTGCTGATATGGGCCAACCTAATCTGGATACTGCCGAATCACCGTAAAAACATGCTTAACTCCAGCCCGTTCCTAGTGATCTATGCGGAACTTCTCCTGCTGGCTCAATTTCTCTATGGGATGAACCTGACGGAAGCCGAACTACCGACAGTGGTGGAGGTAAGTTGACTCGTCTGCTGGAGTAGAAGTTGGAAAGGCATTAAAATACTCTATCTCGCGTGTTCCAAGGGTTCCGGCATAAATCTTGAACAGCTCGGCTTCGTCAGGCGTCTGGAGTATCCATGCGTGCCGCTCCTCGTCAAGTCGCTGTTCACGACGATGTTCTGGATCTCGCTGAGACAACTGATCCAAGAGAAGCAAACGGAACGGCGCGAATCGATGATCGCCAACATGGCCGCTCCACTGCAACTTCCGGTCGGTGCAGCTACAACCGCTGCCACCGGACCACCGTCGTCCACAGAACGACCGCCGGAGAAAAAGTCATCCGCCATTGTGGACAAGATGGCGAAATTTTTCAAATCGTTCATGATTAAGTTCTGGATCTGGGTGGTGGCGCTGACGCTCTTCCTGTCCGCCATCATTGGTAACCGGATGACCGTTTTTCGAATCGTGTACATGGTGCTGTTCTTATGCTTCGTACTTACATTCCAGGTAAGATTAGTTTTGTGTGTTTGGCGAATAGTTTGTAGTTTTGCAAAGGCTTTATATTGCAATCGTTCGCTCTAGTTTTCCTTCCGTGTGTGGCGTAGAGTAATGTTCCCCTTCTGGTTGACCGTAATCGGATATTCGATGACCATCTTGGTGCTGGTCTATCTGCATCAGTTCGAGCAGTTCCCAAGGTATTGGGCGGCGATAGGGATATCAAAAGAATTGTAAGTATATTTTGAGAACAACATTTAGAATACGTTTGTAACATGGATTTAAAATAAAATGTTCACACAGACAAGAAGATATAGGACTGGAGATATTCAAAACCGGGCAGCTGTTTTTACATCTGGTCAATCCAACATTGGTTGTCATCATCACCGTGATTCAATTGCACTATTGTCACGATCGGTTCTTGATCATAAGCCAAATCCCATCCGTGTAAGTATGGTGATCAAAAACGATATGGTGCAAAATGGATCTTAATACGTAATGTTTCCGCAGCCAAACCGAAGACGAATCGGAAGACGACGAAAGAACGGAATGCCCTGCACCATCTACCAGTGGTCCAGCGTATGGCACGTTTTCCAACAATGATAACAACCCCATCGCAGAATCAAACGAACCTGCACCAGAATCCACTGAAACTGCTGATGGTCAAGCTGCTGCTACTGCTGCTGCTACTGCTGCTCCGCCGGAAACGCAACACACGAAAAATAATAACGTCGATATGGACGACACCGATGACGAGCAGAGTGAAAAGATAGAAGATTTCCGCTTCCGGAAGCTCTCTCGGCAGGAGATTACTGGATTTGCACGAAAGGCATGGGCAAAATCACTCCGGTTGCTCGAACTTACCTGGCTCTTCTCGGAAATTCACATGCTGAAGATAGTGCTGATAGTGGCTTTTTCGCTGAGCGTGAACTCGGTCAACTTTCTGCACCTGCTGTACGTGGTGCTGTCGGTGTTCACGGTCAAAGCACACACCACTGGCAAACATTCGCTAATGCACGCCCGGTTGATACGCATCACGCGCATCATGTCGTTGTTTTCGGCGATAATGCTGATCCTCACGATGATCTACCAGGTGAAGTACATAAAGGAGGAAAACTTTCAGAGCGAGTGTGCCAACATCGATGCGAACACGACGCGCATGGACATGAACAACGCGAAGTGGTTCGGGATGCGCAAAGCGGGATCCGGTGAGACGCTGTCGGATCTTTTACGCCCATACTTAGTGTACATACTGATCGTGACCGTGCATGCGGTGACGATCCTGCGTCAAACGATCCACCGCATGCGGTTGGGTCAGTCGCCGAAGACTCCGAGCCTAATGTTCCCCGAAATCGTGCGTGCCGATGCGGACAAGGACATTCCGCGGATGATCAAGTACCTGTTCAACTTCGGTTACTACAAGTTCGGTGTGGAAATTTCGCTCGTGGCGCTGATTGTGGTTATCGGCAACCGGATGGACGTGCTGTCAATATTCTACGCAGCCTGGCTCGCGGCAATGTTCCACATGACGCGCGAAGCCTTGCAGCGCATCTGGCAGGCACTGACGTGGTTCATTGTGGTTGTTATTCCGATTCAATATATAGTGTTTATCGGATTACCGCCGCTCGCTTGCGTTAACTATCCTTGGTTCATACCGCAGTTGGATCATTTCCGAATTTGGGCCATGCTGCCGGAGAATACGAGCGAGTTCCGCAGCTTTGCGAACAAGATGGTGTCGGACTTCGTGCTGCTGATGTTTCTCTGCAGACAGACGGTCGTGTTTCGGCTTGAAACGCAACCGCCGCGATTGAACTTCGGCGGAGGCAGCAACCTGTCGGTGCTGGAAGACTTCAAAAAGCTCGACGATGGTACCTTCCAGAACCCGACGCCGGACTTTATCACGAAGGTGCGCAACTGGCTGGATATGGTCAAGCGGGCGCTGTTTCCGGTGTTCTTCTGGTTTACGCTTGCGGTGGTGTTTCTGTCCGGTTCGAGTCGGGTGAACCTGTTCTCGATCGGTTACCTGATCGGGGCGTTCTTTTTCCTGTGGCAGGGTACCGATTTCTATCTACATTCGATCGAGTACATTCTTAAGCGGTAAGTGGTAGCTAAATATCTTTCTCCATAAGAGTAATGCGATTAAAATTTCCACCGTTTCGTTTCAGTTGGAACATTCTTATATGCTACAATGTGTTCGTCATAGGTGCCAAAGCGGTGCTTCAGCTGTTTGGGTGTCTATTTCTGGATCAGTTGGTGAACAACAATTGCTGGGTGATGCAGCTGTTTGGTATGAACTGCTTATCGTCTACCTTACCACCACCTCCACCCGGCACGGTCGATCCCGGCGAGCAGCAGTGCAACATTCCGCATCCTTCCGATGCCGGACTGTTCTGGGATGGAATGTGTTTTGCTTTTCTACTGCTCCAACGACGACTTTTCTCGAGTCATTACTTCTGCCACATCATAAACGAATCAAAGGCGAGCAAATACTTGGCATCACGGTAAAGATTTGATCCGTTTTCATACTGTCTTTTATTCGTTTCGTGTGGTTAACTATTGTGTTTTGCTTTTCCACCAGTGGTGCTGAGCTTATCGAAGAGTTGAGGGTTAAGGAAAGCGCCCAGGAGGCGGAGCGAGAGCGTCAAATTTTGGAGAAAATCAAAGCTAAGATGGATCGCATCAAGGCGACGCAACAGAAGATCTTGGAAGCCGTGCAGGCTCCGGCAACCCACGCTATAGGTAACATTTTTCAGGTTCCCAACCCTATTTCCCTATTTCCACACCACCGAATTAGCCGCTATATTCGTTATAAGTTTGCGTATCACCATTTACGATTTTGTTATTCGGGTTTCGGTTGTACAACCTCTCTGGTACGGTCACATTCTGTCAAGCATAATGACTATTTAAATAATCGTTTTGTGCATTGCGGATTATTAATGTGCAACATTTAAATGTGTGGATGAAGTTCCCTCAATATTTACGTTCATGGTTCCGAGTAAGTATTTACTTTTTAAGTTATTTTAAGTTCGGATTCAACACGGGTTTCGCTATTGGAGTATCAATGCGTGATCGTACGATGTCCGTTCTCGAAACGGTTTGCATCACATATCATCATCTGCTCACCGCCCTTTATGCCTTTTACAAGCAACTATGCATCGTAGTGTAGTTTGTTTGCACCATGCGCAAATGCGTTTTTGTAGTGCTATTTGGTAGTAGTCGCATTTTTGGAACAGTTCACTTCCCGTAGTTCACTTTCCTTTGTGTGAGAATGCAACTGAGCAAATAGTAGTAAAGTTGAAACAATTAACAGCTGTGCGTATGTGCACGGTATAACAACTGCAAGGCTAACCGATCGAGACGGGGTGGTTTGGTTTTTCTTTTCCCTTTCTTTCGTTGTCTTTTCTCTTCCGAATCATCGTTCAACACAATATGTCTATTTACACGCGGGGCGGTACCTCGGTAGATGCCGAACGGCGTCAGCTACAGCCGACTCATAGTATGTCATCGTATACAGGATACCACACGCCGATAGAGGACGAACTGGCAGCCAATTCCATGTTCATCGAGGGCGAGGGCCTATCGGAAATGCCCTCGGACAACGGTGGATTGACGGTGGGACGTGGATCGTACCAAACGCAGGTTTGTTGGAGATGTTGGGAATAAGAATGAGGTAGAGTAGGTTGCTTTGCAGGTTACCGATCGGATGTCGAGCTGTGTAAACAGACATTACATAATGAATTTCATAGACTGGTTTCCGTAGTAGTTTTTATGTGAAGAGCAATACTTATAATAACGTTTCGCCGTAGGTACCATCTCCAAGCTCCGCTCTTATGACAGTGTCGCTGGACGCTTATTTAGACCCACAGCGAATGTCGTTTGACTCTCCGAACGATCTGATGGCACGGGTTTGCAGTCCGGATGACACATTCCCCGTGTTTTCCCCACCTCCATTCGAGAAGGATCAACGTGATGCGTTCAGCTCAGTGCAAACTCCGTACGTGCCGACCACAGCAAACACTCTGATGCCTCCAACGAAGACGGCCCTGCAGACGCGCCAACATCGACGACAATCGAGCTTGAATGCCGTATCGTGGCCGGCAAACCATGAACTGACCATCAGTCCGAAGGCGCAACATCGCACGGTGCCCACCAGCAATATCTACATGCCGCAAGAAGTAATCTTAAACGTCGCCCTAGCTAATCCCATTAGATAGATTTATCTTTTAGTTAGAATACGTATTGCTAGAAAAGGAGTATTTGCTCACAACGATGAACTAATTCTAGGACGCTGCGAACGATCCATCTCAGCAACCGTCGCAATCACCGCGCTCGCCCCGCTCACCGCGTTCGGCAACGTTCGCACCGAACCAACCGCGGCATCGGCGCCTGTCGAGCATGGGTTCGGGATCCGGCGTGGTGCCGGACGAACTGATTGGCGCTGGTGGTGATGGCGCCGTCGGGGCACGTCGCCGTTCGAGCTTCCTGGTGTCGCTGTTCGTGGACGAGGATACCACGCGGTACGACGAGGTAACGACGACCGCGAACGGTGGCGCCATCTCCCGGCGGCGGTCCCGATCGCGCAGCTTCTGGGGCCCGGTCGGTGAGGCCGGCCTGCGCGACTCGATCCGTTCCGCACGTTCGCGTTCGCCCGTCTCCCACCACGAGTGTAATTATACTTTTTTTTATCCTCCGTTCTGGCTAATTGATGTTCGTGTCGTGGCAAAATCTTTTTTAATTTTATCTAGTACTTACACACTCTTCGCTCTTATTACTTATCCGTAGCGGAAACGCAGCGTTGCTTTCGTTTCGTTCTTCGTCGACTCACTCACACGCGCAAGCCGCTTTCGTCTTTTAGCCTGCACCATGTTCTTTAATGGCACATACTTATATATATCTTATATGAAAATATTAGTACATAACAGCAACTGCTCTCCGAAAGAGAGACTCAATCATCCTACATCAGTAAGCTCAAAATGCTAAGGTAAGAATGTTTGTAAAACTCTGTCAACAACAAATAATTGTACATACAACAGCGAATAAAATAAACTTAATCTCTGTTGTGGTTTACTTTCTGTAATACTAGCTGTAAGCTGTCAATAGATTTAAAGATCAGCGAACAGTGACGTACGACGCCATCAGTGGCGTAAGACGTAAAAGAAATTAATTTTTCCAAGTTCCCGTGCATGAAAAACCGAAGATCATGATCAATATTATGTGACCTAAGTGAATATGTTCTAACGCCTGTACATATGAGTTAACAAGCGCCGACGTAAATAGCTTCCTTTTCATGTTTTTTTTCTGTGTATGTATGTGATGTTTTTACGATTGCAGGAATCGTACTCGTTAACCTGAGCCACTAATACGAACAGAGATTTCCATAATGTTCCGATAACGAAATAAACGCACGCATCAGGACCGTTGTGTTTGCATCCCCAACGTCAACGTTTTCGCTCCACTTACTCTATGCCTGTTTCCTACATTTTCAACCGTCGGTTTTTTGTTTCTCTCTCTCTCTCCCTCTTATTTTAGATACTGTCGACCATAGGTCGAGTTTGAAGCGCAAAATATCGGAACACAGACCAACGGGTAACGCGGACGCGGGAAGCGGGTGCATCAATGTGGACACTCCCGAAAAGTGGTGCTCCATATTGTGGTGCTCCGCGTTGTATCCGTAGTTTTTACTTACTTTTTATTTTTTGTATCGTTGTCCTCCCACCCACTCCCCTTATCCGTTTAGAATCATTCAGTTTGTTTGACATTTGGAGTATAGGAAATGTTACGGTGCGCTAAACGCAAATCAGGACTATTTCAAATTGAGCAGTTGTCAAGCTTTGTGATCGATTTTTGCGACTCGGAAAGAATAATGTTTCTTAAAACAATTTTTCCTTTGTACACGGTCAAAAAGTTCGTATCCAAGCGACGCAACAATAGAGGGACAAAGGCCAGCATTTTGATGGCCAAACGTATAGTCTGACAGTTAGAGTTCTTAGTAATACATCCGGTTAAAGTATTGGTGTACCTAGTTTTGACAGCGTTGCCCGAGTAAGCAAAAAATAATCGCAAAGCTTTGATGGCTGCTCAATTTGAAAGTGTCCGGATTTGCGTTTGTCGCCCTGGACATGGACGCTGGAATGCACTAAAGCTCCTCTCCCAGGCGCTGTGTTTTCGCTTACTTAACTTTTTGTTTTCTTCGTCTCTGGCCGCTCATCCGTTCCGGGGATTCGAAGGGTATTAGGGCCGTGATGTGTAGTGGTAGGGGTCGGAATCAAATCTGCACGCGCATACTAATAACTGGGAGAGATAATTGGCCACTGTTTTACATGTGTGTTACCGATATTATGAGTATTGCGTTCCGATCATCTGCAGTCATTTGTGACTAAACCTCTGTGGGTGGGAGTCTTACCCTAGTGTCAGTGGTCTGGTTAGCGTGGACTGTGTTACTTACCTCTTCTGTGTACTGACAAAGGCGTTGTTCGGCTGCTTCACTCTCCTACCCTTCTCTAACAAGACAATTTGTGGCTAAAACTGTACGCTTTCCCTGTAATTTCCCTAAGCTGAGCGATTTCGCTGTAACTTCCCTAAGCTGTGCGATTAGTTTTAGGTCCATAAAGCCATCGGTACGATAATCGTTAGGAAGTAAGGGAAGATATGGTTTCTTTTGGAGGCTCTCAGATCTTCTCTAACTACTTTTTCATTCGCTCTATGAACTCCACAAAATTGGTTACTATATGCACACTCAATCGGAGTTACTTCTCACTCAACCTGCAATGCACAAAGGTTTGCACCGGGTTTTTTTTTCAATTTCCATATTGGCACCATTTTACCCTGCGGTATCCCTTCGCTCTTACCATCGATTTGTATTGGTCTGTTCTTTAATCCTTATTCGAATCTATTAAAAGTAGGAAAATTTCTCTTCACTCCACGGCTGCAGGTATAACTTTATCTACTCAAAATCTGAATTACCATTCACGTTCTTCCATAGCGCAGTGGTTATATCCGTGCACCTGTCAAAGATCTCATGACAGTCATACATCGATCTTTGACATTTGTTCCATACACTATATACTGGTAGAATCCGCTTTTTTCGTTCAATGGGTATTACAATATTTATTTCGAGTCGTACGGTCAATTGTTCAGTGCAAATCGTACTAATCGGGCTTCCGCGTCACGCTTCTTTCAGCCATACGCTCCGGTGACTATTACATGTTCGAGGAGGTGGAGCAAGAGTTTGAGCTCGACCTGATGGAACCGCACGAGTACAAAGATGAGCTAGACGAACGATCGCAGCGCGATCAAAGGCTACGGCAACGGCTCACGCTGGGAAGGGTAAGTCTTTTCGGGCGCGCCACCGGCTGCACTGTTTGCATTTGAAATAATTATTCGATTGGTTTATTATTTGACCATTTTTCTTGGACTTTCGAAACAGTCTTGTTGTAGGGAAGACTGGAGGTTTTATTTCTCCGTTGTTTGTTAGCGTCACTGATTACTTTTTTCGCACTTTTTTAGAATGGTTTTTTTTTGACGAACTCTGATTGTCCCTATAAGGTGTTTTATGTTGTTTTTCGTGTACTTTTATTATTTAAATGATGTAATATTTCGGTTTTTTTGTTTCAAAATATTGTTTGGTTAAAACAGTGAGAGAGCCGTTTTTCAGATGATAGGATTGGTATTAAACCATTTTTATGTTTTATTTTTATTTAATTTTTGCTATCACAATCGTCACACACTGCATCCCACTGCAATTTTTGCACTGAATGTACACACCACCACCACCATCACCAACTTACTTGCGGATATGTTGCATCTATTCCGTTGCCTGTTGAAAACCGTCCCGACCTGATATGCCTGGCTCTGTCTGTATTGTTCGTGCATTTTTTTAACCACCACCAACACCACCGCCACCACACTGCACTCTGTGTCCTCTGCCTGCCAAATAAACCAATTGCAAACGCCACGCCAGTTGGCCGCACAATTGCGCAAGAAGCGGCATCAGGAGGTGTATGAGCTTGCGTACGGTGTTCGTAGCGCCGGTAATGATGACACTAACGAGGTCGATCAGCCTCCCACACTAGCGTCCAACGATCTGCCCGCCGACGAGGATCTCCCGAATCCACCGCTACGGCGACGGCTCTCGTCACCGGTCGTACTCCGACGTGGACAGGCGACGGGTGATGGCCACCCAGAGACTGCCGACTATACCCGACCGGAACGATCCGCCCTTTCCGAACCAATACCGACACCACGACACGCTCAGTCAGTGAGTTATGCGTTTGTTTTTCTTTTTCTTTCCTTCGTTTGTCCATGTTTGGATCATACCAATTCGCCATCTGTTGTTGTTTCACGCTAGATCATCTTAGTTTTCATCGTCCATTTTCTATATTTGTTGTGGATCGCTTTTCATCTTTATCTTTGAAGTATAAATTTTCATCTCTGTTTTAATTGTAATGATTTGACCATTTTTTGCTAGTATTTTAATGCTTTTGTGTTTTATGATAATTGATACCCATGAGTGAATTGCTTTCTTCGTTGCCTAAGTGTCGTAAAAATATGAATGTTATTAATTTTTAGTAAACGAAATTTCGCATCATTTTCATATTTTGTTTAAATTGAGTTTAAATACTATTTTTGATTTAGCTTTTGGAGCTTTAAGACATCTTATTCTTTCTATGATTCTATGATAGATTTAATACGCGTAGCTCGCCGATAATGTCCATTAGCTTGCTCGAAACTTAATATCAGAGTTGTCAAACAGCATTGACTCGTGAAATAATTGTTTTGATACATTTACTAGATCATTTTGTCATGAGTTTGACAATCGTACTCATCTTCATCTGTTAATCAATTCATTGTCTTCTCTCGGTCATGCCTTTCTTCCATCCAATCTATGCTTCTTTTTCGTAATTCGCCACGTTGTACGATTTTCTGTGCGTGTGTTTCCCGAGGAGCGTTGGTTTCTCTCCATCTTCCGTACCTTCCGCAACTGTCAGCAACAAAAGGGTTTGGAGTAACATGCTTGGACTTTGCGATTGGCATTCAGAGCTGCACACAAATCGCCTCTCATTGTTTGTAGTAGTTATTTGTTGTGTAACATGCTTTGTTCAAGAATGAAGAAGCTGTACTGCCGATGTTTAATGTCATTCGAATGTTCTTCGCCAGTTCCGGCTTCTGTTCTAATCGATTCTTCTTCATTGTAGGGACCGCCACACCGCAAATCGATTGTGCTGGATGCACCGGATGCTCAAAAGCCCGGACCGAGCAGGGAACTTCACCCACAGCAGTCGATCACGGACGAGGAAGCAAGGTTGCTGAGCGACGAAGAGGACGAAGTGGAGGGCAAAAAGGATGAAGCGCCTGAAGAGAAGAAGAGCAAATTCTCCCTGTCCGGGTTGGCGTTAATACCGGCGTTTTTGGCCGGTGCCGTCGGTTCGCTGACGTTGCGATTGCATCGTGCCTCGCGCAACTATCGCTACGTGATGCGTGTGCTGACCCGTGAGAAACAGGTGCTGAAAGAAACGCCCGGCTTTGGGGTTGGCGTTCGTGACAAGGACGGCGTCTGGACGCACTGCGTGTCACGTTCGGGCAGGTAGGTCGGCTTTACTTACGGAGCAAAGCGAATACCGTGCAACTTGTAGTAATAGATTAGACGGATGAACTGATTGAAAAGGTGTATGTAAATAACCCCGCGGTGATGGAGCTGCATAACTCCAAACTAACGTAATGTGTGTGTGTATGTTCTTTTAGAAAAAGGCTTCAGCTACTCTAGAGGTCAACTAGTACCATCCGCATTGCATCCTATCCCGCCTGCTGTTTGATACTCGTTACGCCTTGTGTCCGTAAAGTTATTTTAATTTAAACCCTCCTCCCGTTTAATTTACGCAGTAGCTCCTCACCGCAGCCTGAAGACTCGGCCCAGCCAGCGGGCTCGGCACAGTCGGGCGCGAGTAGTACCAGTAGTCTGTTGTCCCGTCCCGACTCACTCGCATCCATCAGTAGACAATTACACAGTAGTAACGCTAACACGGAATACGATAGAGACCACGCGCAAGCAGAACAGCCACCGTCTGCCGTTCCATCGTCACCTGCGGTAACGTTCTCCGTGTCCGAGGCGCAGCAGGACACAGCGACCGACAGTGAACCAAAACCTAACACAATCCGCGAACACCTGCAGGAGTATTGTACGGAACGGCGGCTTGGGGATGAAGGGTAATGACTCAACTAAAACCACTCAACTGCACACTTGCAAAAATACGGAGGGATAAGCTGTCAGTTTCGTTACCTACTGTTGTGGAAGATCGTCTTGTCTAGAAAATATATCGCATACTACATATGCAAATTGTTTTGTAAAAAAAAAAATGAACGAGGAAAATCGCCGAAGCAAAAACAATACTGATTGTTTTGTAGAATCGTTTGCTTTTAGTAGGAATAGTTGACAGCTATTTAGAGTTAGTTTGTACATTCACTAGGCCAGAGATGTCAAACCCAACATTACGTAAACTGAAGTTGGTGTTCTAACGAATGTTCCCAAAACCAGAAATTACCTTTTTGCAGAAAGTATTCTGCAATTATTCCATATGAAAACCGAGAACTGATGTATACATTTTGCTTTATTTAAACTGCCGTAAAATATTTCCACTTATTACCAGATTTAAAACTGGAGTCGAGCTAAAATATCCGGTGTTTGACATCCCTGCGCTAGATAGGCCATTTTGCACATATTGTACATATTGTACGTGAAGCAATCTTTTGTCATTTTGATTTTTGAACCAAGTGCCTAACGATATCGTCTTATCTTAACACTGTTTGATGCGTGGTTCTCTTTCCATATTTTGCATTTCGTTCAGGCTGCATACAGTAAGTGGATTAGGTGCAGCGTTAGCGATGATCAGTCGTAAAGATCCGCTCCGGGAAGAGTAAGTATCGCCGGTGGGACAGGTGTATCAGTTGATCGATTGAACCGGTCTCTTGTACAAAATTACGACCGAGCGATTGACCCCACTTTATGCACTTAGTCTGTTTGTGGTAGTTGCTTGAAAGTTTACAACTAGAAACTATCCACTTGATTGTTTTGTTTGTCTAAAGATTGGTTTCTTATTCGTTTCGAATCATATAACATCTTTCAATATGATTTTATTTTATTTTGTGGAACAAATTTTCATATATTTTTGTGTTCCTAATTCCATTTTCATTCGAACATTATTCTGGATTGTTTCAATTGTTATGCACTATTTCCAAAACAAAAAAAACCCCGTCCCATACTATCACCGTAGGCGCAGTAATAGTTTGCTCCCCGAGATACTCATCTCGGCACCGTCGGCCGAACGGGGCTTGGACGAAGACGGCATACCGTACCGCTACTATTCCAATGATACGCTGGACAGGTACCTCTTTTTTGTTGCGGTTTGAAATTATAACAGAAAAAAGCCGCAAAAGTGCAACAGCGCATACTGCAACTTATGCACCTGTCATTGATGTTACACTATTACACCCTTCTAAGCAGATTTACAATTTTTTTTACTAATCGTGCACACAGCAGCGATGGCACATTACTAACTTCACGATGTCTTACACCGGTTTGCATTGAATGTTTCACCTCTGATTGTCATTTTTAAGTCTTCAATAAGCACTCCATTTGGGACTGTGAATTGTTTTGCTACATTTCAATATTTTACAGTAACAGTAAATGTTTCTATGGTATGATTATGTCCTGAACAGCAAATTATTTTTTTAACATGTAGTTTAGGTAAAGAACATAATTTGTAATTATTTTAGAATTGTATTAGTACCACTAAACGGCATGATGAAATAACCATAGAAATACTTATTAACCTTCCTTTCTTCTACCTAAAATCCGCGGATCCCAAGCACTTTGACTAGTATTAAAACATAAATTCCTTTTGACGCAGTAAAACGGACGGCAGCTCGACCGATGCCGTCAAACGTACGCTGGACGAGGTCAGCTCCGAGGAGGACTTCACGTCGCGAAAGCATTCCGTACTGTTCGAAATGTTCCAGGCGCTATGGTATGCGATCATGTCGCACACCGACTTCATCTGCTACTTTGTGGTGTTTTTGAATCAGGTTAGTGTTTGAATTAGATTAGTAAAGTGCTTTATTAAACACATTAATTTAATTTTTATTGTGTTTCAGGTAAATTCGGCGAGTTTGCTGTCCCTGCCGCTGCCGCTGATGGTGACGCTCTGGGGAACGCTGACGTTCCCACGGCCAGCACAAACGTTCTGGACGATGCTGATAGCGTATACGCAGATGGTCGTGCTGGTGAAGTGTATCGGTCAGTTTGAGATGTTCTGGTGGAACCAGACACCGATTCCGTCGAACCAGCCATTCCATGTGGCGCGCCTGTTCGGCATCGAGCGCAAGGATGGATACGCCACGTACGATCTGATACTGTTGCTGATGCTGTATTGCCATCGGTTTATTTTGAAATCACTTGGCTTGTGGAAGTCGGATCCAACGGAGGAGCCTGGCTTGACGGAGGGCCTGTATCAGGTCGATGCGAACGACGAACGTGCCAAAGCGCTGATGGCGTTGGCGGAAGACAATGAGAAGAAGTAAGTGTCGCTGAGCGTATTTCTAAGTATTGTACATGTTTACAAAACTTCTAATCTCTTTACGAGCAAGAATTCATCGAAAGGAATATTTGATTCACCTTGGTGAAGCTCTTCGTCAGGTGCACAGTCGACCATTAATAGAACACAGAATGATAAACAAAGGTTTAAAGTTTTGATTATTTCGGAAGCAAAATTTAATCTCAATTGCCCACTATTAATATTCTTTTTCTTTTTTTTTTAAACTAAGACCGAAGATCACGAAGAGAAACGGTGATGTTGTTCTTCCAAAAACGCACTTCTTTTATTCGAAAACTTTTCGCACCTAGAAACTCCCCGGCGGTCCTTGATCAGCCGCTCGAAAAAATTCCACTCTCGATTGCTAAAGTGACCGTTTGGTTGGACGACGCGGGGTAACGTTTGTGTTATATCTAGTACAGAACGTGAGAAGTTTTTAAAAAAAATATTACCAATGTTTAAACATGTTTTAAAACCTGTATCGAGCAAGTACGGCAACTACCTATCATTGTCGACAAAACTACGTTTTATGATAATTGTGATATCTTTTAAAAACATTAATCTATTCTCTCTTTTCTTCCTTGGTTTTATTTCTAAAGGCTCGAAACATTGGAAATACGTCCACCGGACGAGTTGACAGGTCTGTCGATGGTGAAAATCAACGAAAAGGCAGGCACAATCGCCGAGGAACCGGTTGGGCCGGACGAGCCGAAGGTGCTGTGTGTGTCGATCCACCCGGAGCCGACGAAAAAGTACTTCTCGCAGATAGCCAAGGAAGCGTTCCGGAAGTACTCGGCGGCACTGAAAGCGTTCTTTGTCCAGCTGCTCGATCGGCAGTCACGCAAGACGACGGACGTGTATGGGTACATGTTTTTGTGCGATTTCATAAACTTTTTCGTTATCCTGTTTGGATTTTCGTCTTTTGGTGTAAGTGCTGCCTTGGTTTTTTCACACTGAAATTGTTTTTAAATTGAGTGTTCTTCAATTTCTAGACCCAAGACGGTGACGGTGGCGTTCTGTCGTACTTTGAGGAAAATCGAGTTCCGGTTACGTTTTTGCTGATGCTTATCATCCAGTTCTTCCTGATAGTGGTTGACCGAGCGCTCTATCTGCGCAAGAACATCACCGGCAAGATAGTGTTCCAGTTCATACTGATTATTGGTTTGCATGTGTGGATGTTTTTCGTCCTGCCGGCAACGACGGAGCGTAGCTTCAATGCGACCACGCCGCCCGTCCTGTACTACATGATCAAGTGTTTCTATCTGCTGTTCTCGGCGTACCAAATTCGCTGCGGCTACCCAGCACGCATTTTGGGCAACTTCTTGACGAAAGGGTTCACGATGGCGAACTTTTCCGGGTTCAAGCTGTTCATGACGGTTCCGTTCCTGTTCGAGTTGCGCACGCTGATGGATTGGATCTGGACGGACACGTCGATGACGCTGTTCGATTGGCTTAAGATGGAGGACATTTTCTCGAACGTGTATCAGCTGAAATGTATGCGCCAGCTGGAGGAGGATCTGCCGGCGCCGCGCGGCCAGAAGAAGGGTTCCATGGTGAAGTATCTGATGGGCGGTGGCATGATGCTCGGAATTATCTTTCTCATTTGGTTCCCGCTGGCACTGTTCGCGTTCAGTAACGCGGTTGGACAGCCAAACATTCCGCACGACGTGTCGGTATCGCTACGCATCGGAACGTACGAACCGATCTACGCGATGAGTGCACAAAACAACAGCATTTACGGGTAAGAGTGGGCAATTGTGGTGGGAAGGGTTTTCGGAAAGGGCACACACTTTAACAACCGCTTCTCCTCATTATAGATTGACCCAGAACAATTGGTCGAACTTTACCAACCCGTTCATGGAGCGGGCGGCTCAAACGTTCCTCTCGAACTACGAACCGGCCGATGTGGCGGCGGTGCAGCTCGGCATCAGTTCGACCTCGATCTGGAACATATCACCGCCCGACCAGAAGCGTCTGCTGGACGAGTTGAGGAACAACGTTACGCTCACCTGCCGGTTCCGGTACACGATCAGTCGGATGACGAACTCGAAGGAGAACCCGGGTGTGATTACGGAGGAGCGCACCTACCAGTTGGAGGATGGGCCGGCGCGCCAGGCCCTGATCGATTCGCTGAGCCGCAAGGAGAACCCCGATATGGCGATGCTAATGAACATTATGCCGAAATTTTTGCGTGTCCAAAACAGCGGCTCCATCCGCCCGGTACATCAGTTGGTCAAAACGGCCGATGGTAAGAGATAAAACTTTATTTTTTTGTGACGAAGCAATTATTTACACCTTGTCTACTTATGCTAGCTTTCGATTAGTTTCTAGCTTGATAGATTAAAAATAAAACAAGCCAGTGTGTGAACAGTATCTCACCTAACCTCAACCTCATCTTTGCAGGAGACGAAGCCGACGAGAACTATCGAAACGTGCAGCTGCGGCAGCTGTTCATTGACCAGACGTCCAACACGAGCTGGTGGGAGGTGCGGGAAGACTGTTCCGACACACTGTACGAGAAATACTTCTCCCGCCTGCCGTTCGCCGATTGCGCAAACTTCCTCGTGATCTACATGTTCAACGATAAAATATTCCCCAGTACCATCAGCTCGATCGCTGCCGGCGGGTAAGAGAAGAAAGCAAACCTTCGTTAAATGTTTATTAGACGAGTGATTGCAATTCCGATTCCCATTGCTTCTGCAGCATCATTGGCATCTACTCGACGATGATTCTCGTGTTCTCGCGTATGCTCCGTACGAGCATCTTTTCCGGTGCGAGCTCCAAAATCATGTTCGAAGATCTGCCGTACGTCGATCGGGTGCTGCAGCTCTGCCTGGACATCTATTTGGTGCGCGAGTCGTCCGAGTTCACGCTGGAGGAAGATTTGTTCGCGAAGCTGCTGTTCCTCTACCGCTCGTCCGAGACGATGATCAAATGGACGCGGCCCAAGAACGAGGCTGGTGGCGATGATGAAACGGACACCATGGCCGACGACTCACAGTCCCATCCGAAGCAGGCGTAAAAAGTGCCTACCAAAACGCTGATGAGAGTACGGTGGGGAAAAGTAAAACTATTTTTGTGATAAAACAAACCCTCGAAAATGTTAATGTGAGCGCGCGTGGTAGTTGTTTTGCTGTGGTTAATTTTATCGATCCTTGTTATGTTACGTGCCGAATTATAAGACGCAAACAGGAGAGATATAATAAGAAAAAAAAAACATTAAAGCAATAAATTTGAAAGAGAGGAGCGCTCGTTTGTGAGACAGTTTGAAGAAGAAGACAATCGAAAACAAGTGCGCATGACGAAATGGTAATCGTTAATAATGTCCAGCAGAAAAAGAAGAAAGACAGAAGATGTACATAGAGTTCGAGCGCACAGTGCCACTTTTTCCGCGACGCAGCTGGCTGGTGATCAAAAAAGCACGATCGTTAAATTAAATCGTAGAATCTAATTCGAAATGCTAGTCGAGTGTTTTTGTGCTTACCGACAAACGGTCCGGGAGCGCAGTTATGTGGCGCCGTAGGCGCGCAAGTCATATGGAGTAATGTTTTGACTTAACTTATTCTCTCTTTATCACCAGTGAACACTTCAATCACAGAAAATTAATGCATACGGTCATAATGTCGTCGTTTCCTTTTGCCTTCTTCTCATACACCCGAACCCCCTCCTCACCCCACACTCACACGATCGATCGCTCGTTGAATTTTATACTGTATCCCGGAATTGGGTTAGGTGTGGGGTTCCAACGGGTACGAATCCAATTCGCAGCGGTTTTAGGTTTCTCGCCCTCCAAAACGTTCTCGTCGTTTTGTGTTTGCCCGAGAATTCTATTCAGTTCATAGTGCGTAATTCAATCGAAATTTCTATTGTTATAATAAATGAAACGAAAATTAAGTCGCAGTTAGGTTTTAAATGGAAACGATAGAATGTAGTTTATTCTGTTGGGATAATCGTAATTGAAGGATCTATTGAGAACATACTTTACGTAAGCAATCATAAGCTTTATTTTCTTTCAAATAATAGTTTGAAAAACCGCTTTCGATGACCGTAGTAATAAATTAATATGTCTAAAACGGACTCATCTTCAGAAAAAAATTATCAATAGAACTACAATGATTTCACTTCATATAAAGAAGCTTGCTTTATTAGACGATCCTCCAAAAGTAAATACCGCAAACGCTCTCATTAATCATACGAACAAGTGAACCACCGTTTAAACGCACACACTTACGATTCCATGCACTCTGGATGATTGGAAAAGGCCCTTTTCCGCGTCTGTCCTCGAACTCTTTATCGTCCAAACCGCATGTGCCCATAGTCATCGAACTGTTCCCCTTCACCGCCACGCTTTCCGAAACGCATATGACCGTAATCGTCGAACCGTTTCACTAGGCCCAAGTTATCATCGTTATCGTCGCCATCGTCGTCTCGGAGCATCGTTCGCTCGCCGTCATTACGATATCCGGCGAAATTGAACCGGATCCGGTCACCCTGAACCGCATCTCCCGACGGAGCACTAGGGAGGTCCGGAGCGCTGGCAGGAGGATTCAATGGCATGGTTCCAGCCGGGACCGTCCGTCGGTAGGCTTGGTAGCTGTTGGTTCCGGCGAGATAGTTCTGATCGTACTTCGGGCGGTACGATCTAGTACGTCCCTGATAGGCGCGCACATCCTTGAGCCAGCCATGGTGACTATTTTCCGACCGTCCGTTTTCAACGGCACCGTCGTCACCGCCAGCGGAATCAGATGCTAGATTTCCCGGTCCGGAAGGTGCGAGCAGGAGTGAGCCGATCGGTTGCGCTTCGCTGACGAGTGTGTGGTAGGCAAGGTAGGCTACGATGGACACTAAAAACGCCAGCGTTACCCTTGCCATGGTAACGCGTCACTGTTGATGAATACACCGCACCCAAAACGACGACTGTTGCTGTGCCGAAGGATCGTTGCGGTCTGTAGTGGCGGCATTCCTAAGGAGGCAGCTTTTATAGAAGAATGTACCATCGCGATATGCAAGTCACGCGCACTTCATATTATGCTAATATTCGCTTTGCTTTCTTCCTCTGCTTGCAGGATAGAGAAAATATCTTCTTCACCGCACGGACACTGAAAACCGCGCTCGAGAGCAATCTAATTATCCGTTCACGGTGGACTGGCACAGGATCAAAGCAGACGTGGAAATAATTTTTCAATGTTAACCTGTCAATAAACGGGGTGCTGGTGTTGTTGCAATGACGTAGGTAGCTGAAATAGCCGTAAATAAATATGTTTTGTTGTCTTTAAAGATTAATATATTTTTCCCTAGCACTCTTGCAGCTGGCTGAAGGATGTAACAAGAACGGATAAAAAAAAAACGTCTTAAAATATTTAACGAACACACAAATCGGACACTTAACCACACTTTACGCATTGGAACACGTCCGCGAACGAACACCAAACTCCGCATACTACACTTCGGTACAATTCCTCTCCAGCGCAGGGTGGTTTTGTTGCTGCTTTGGGTTGAAAAACAGTCCCTCCCGGTACGTCAGGAGCACCGATGAGCACAAGATGTCGGACGATTGTTCCCAGGCTCCGTTCGGTTCACCCGCCCGCAACACCACACGCCTCGGACTTCTCGAGTGCGGCTTCCGTGTCCTGCCGATCGATCCGTAAACTTTCCGCTTATCCATCTGCCCCTCCGCACCCCCTGTCACAATGTGCAGCCTGCCCGTGTCATCCCGTTCGCGGTTCGCTCGTGGTCCACACTCGCCGGCCGCAATTGCGTATCCCGGCCGGGTACGCTGGTACTTGTCTGACCAATCCTGCTGGTGGCGCTTCAGCGAAGCGGACGATCCAAACGCCGGATGAAAGTTTTGCGGCCGTCCTTCGCTGGCGACGACCACGTCCGCCGGAAACATGGCGCCCATGCGCTTCGGGAAGATCTTCGGTTTCAGCTTGTTGTAGCCGTGGTAGACGGTGAGAAACTTATCCAGCTTGCAGGTAAAACGCTCCGACTCGAGCGTGTGCCGGAACTGTTGGGTTTTTTCTTTCGCCAGCTGGAAAACGCGCGTCGGTTGTATCATTTCGCCACCGTACCGTACTAGTACCGCACCGAACGTCTGATGAGCTGCAATTGATGGGTGGTGGAGCGTTTCGAGGGTATTTTATAACCAAACTATTGTAGCGTCCAGAACCACCTGTTGCTGGGGAGCGGCCCGTAGGTGTACCTAATTGGAGGAGCACAAACCGGAATTGAGTAACACTTGACACAGACTCGCTTGTTAAATAATGTACGAATAACGCCACGAAACATGCCACCGACCAAGCGGAACTTTACGTCATGTCTGCCCCGTTGAATAATCTCATTAGTGGTAGTACACCGGTGGATGCCAGCACCCAGCACGCAGCGCTTCCTGTGCGGTGCGGTCTGCACTAATTAGACCGATATGCTACACCCCCGCCATGTGTCAAGAATGTGATGTGGCTAAATCTAGATTCTCTCACCTGTGGAGGCTTCCCTTTGCCAATGTGAGGTAACCTCGCCCAATGCCAAACCAGGCTAGTGAACCCTTTTCTTTGTCGTTACTCCAGGTACTTCAAAGGATTCCCTTGGTGGAGAAGGCAGAACACCGGGAAAGATGAAATGGATTTGGGAAATCGCAAGAATCAATCGATCTTGGGTTATTTACTCAACGCTTGTTTTGGAATAAGTTGCAACAAAAATAAAAAAAACTTCTACATTTTTATTGAAAAAATAAAAATTGCAAAACAAAGTCAGTTTAATCCGCTACAAATACTGTCAGTTTAGTCTGTGTACTGATGTTTGGCACAAACAGGAATGGATGTAAATTGAAGCTTAGAATTCGAGGTACAGTCTGACATAAACGAATAATTCAAAAAATAATTTTCCAGATCCTGTAAGACATATTCCTATGAAGTGAAGGTCGAATGTTATTGAAGTAGGTAATAACCCTCTTGAAAACAATGTGTTCCCGAATTACCCATCTGTTACGTGATATTTTAATAACTAAAACCCGCACTAAAGAAAAAACATCAACACCGGTTTCGATTCGAAGTTTCGTTCTATTCATTTTTATTTCGGGAATTGATAACCTCCATTTTAGCTGCTGCTGCTGCTGCTGTCACACTTTGCGGGAGGTTAGGCAGAAATGTCAGGATTTATTTGAGCTTCCTCAGCGGCGACGTATCTTACAAAATGTATCACGCTACAACCACGGTAAGCGCCTTCTGCCCTGCT
>JXWZ01003218.1:0-18855 GCA_000956215.1 Anopheles farauti No. 4 | reverse complement strand
AGAGAGAGAGAGAGAGAGAGAGAGAGAGAGAGAGAGAGAGAGAGGAGAGATAGAGTGGTTTCTAGCGATTATTATTATAAAACACACACACAATATTCATTTCTTAACCGTAGAAGGACAGACAAATAGTACATAGCTTATATTTTTGCATTACCAAAAATGTTCTGTTTTTTTTCTTCTTCTATCGCTGGATTTGTTCAAGGATGGACAGGTTTCAATATATCACGGGCATATAAACACCGATCACGAATACTCACCAACATACAGTATGAGGCACCCCATGAGGGTGGCGTATGAAATAGCAATAGTTAGCAGTACGTAAGCGGCACCCACACCCACCTGTATCGCAACGTGCGCCTACCGGGTCCTTGCACACTTGTGCCTGTACCGGAAGCTCTCGGTTTTTGCTTTAGCGTTTTTTTTCTTTCTCTTGATTTTGCTTTTGTAAATAACCGACCCGACCGCTTCCGGTTCCGCAGCCTCCCGCCGGCCGCATATACGAATGCCGATTTGTACGCAATTGAACAGGCGGTCAAATGCGAGCACAAATCCGACAAACCGCTGCCGGAAACTACGCGCCCAGGAGAGGAGGGAGGGGGTGGGGATAAGGTGTGGCGTGTACCGCTCGGTGTTTTTATTTCGGTTTTGTGTTTTTTTTTTGTTTGCTTTTTGTAATATTGATGGTGATGGTAGTAGCAAGTAGTAGCAACAAACGCCCTCGGAAACAACCACGGGATAGGAATTCGTGTCAAGTGCGAAGCGTTTGGTTCGGTGTACGATGATGAGTGTGCGTGTTCTGCGTGTGAGAGGGACGCACTGTTGAGGTCTAATTTACCTTCCGTTTGTACCGGCTCGTTATCGGTTTAAGTCTGCTCAATTACCTTATAGTACCTTTTCCCTTTCCTACGGAAACACATACACACACACGCGTGCATGCCGGACTCCCGAAAACGATGGTTTATTGGCGACTGATGGGTGAGCAAGATTTCGGAAGAACCTTATTGTACATAGTATGTAATATTTAACGCAAAGGAGCGCAAGCTGTTCTTTTCCACCGTTTCTCCACCCGGTTTCTTTAAGTATGATGCACACGCACACCACCCCGTATACTTTCGTGTGCTTCGAAAAGCACTGCCAAGATGTTGCAGGCGTACCAAGAACGAAGCAAAGTTATTAAAAAAAAAACATAAAAAACAAACGATCACAAACACCCCACGCACAACAGGCAATACCAGGCAATGTATGTAGATGTGGTCAGTGTATAATATTTCAGTGTTTCATTTCTTTACTAAGGCGCGGGTAGATTAGTAAGACAGGAGCCTCCAAAAAAAACGTGCAGGTTTACATAGATTGACTCTTCCATTCGAAGCGAGCGTGGAGTCGAGTCGAAATATAGGCATATTTGAAATTTTTGATCCTAAATTTTGTTTTGAAAATCACACACACACATTCATCTAGGTGCTGGGTGTGGTGGTGCGCCCAGCAGAAATAAGTTTAGTCGAGACGTCTGTTCGTGGGGACATTAAAAAAGCAAAAAAAAAAAAAAAAACAATGGGAACAGGAACCGTTTTTGTTCGTCGTTTTTAATCAAGTGGATTAATAAAGTAAAGCTGGAAAGGAATTGCGGCCACCGCTACGAAAAATACTGAGAGCGACACTGCGGGCAGCCGTCAGCCGAGCTGTGTTGCGAAAACACGAACCAACAGCGGACAGATTATCGAAACCCATGTTGTATCCCCTTTTTTGTGAGCATGTTTTCCGTTCATATTATATATACAATAAATATACCTATATATATGCTACACTAAAACCGTGTGAAGAAAGAGGATTCGCGTATGTGTGTGTGTGTGTGTGTGTGTGATGGAGAGAGAGAGAGAGAAAAGCGAAGAGAGAGAGAAGAAAGAGAGAAAGAGAAGAAAGAGAAGAGAGAGAAATGGAGGGAAGGAAAGGAATAATAAAAATAATCACGTGGTGTAAAGTGTATTGCGAAGCCGTGTCAGTTAGTAATTTAATTACTGAGGCATATTTCTCCCACGGTAGTAGAAGCACTGGCGTGACGGGTCGTTTTCCCACCAGATGGCGCTCGCAGTACACTAGTAAAACAAACGCTATAGAGCCTCCCCGGCCATCCCTTCTTTACTGCAAACTACAAGCGGTTAATTATCGAAAACATATTCCCTCAACGGCGCCTCTTTCCCTTCCCATCTCACCACTGTCAGCAAACAATCCTTGAAAATAGTCCTTCATCAATACACCCTCGGGGTAGGCCTACTCTCGGGCGCAAATGAAATGTAAAGTTTCGCCAAGAATGTGCAAACAAAGGGAGAGAGAGGAAAAAAACGTAAAGAAAACTACAATGTGCACACGGTGCTGTGTCCTAGGACCTGTCCTGTGTGTGTGTGTGGGTGTGTGTCGCTGTGTGCCCTTACCGTTGTTTATTTCTGTGCTCCTCGCAGCCGGCCTCGAACCCCAGTGCAACCTCGACATTTCATCCGCATTTCATTTCAGCGCAGGCATGCGCTCGTCGCCCGCCTGCCTAAAAGCTCGCCCGTAGCTGTTGGATCGAAGAAGCGTTTTGCCCGCGTTGTCGGTAGTGGGCAGGGCGTGTTCAACCACAACGGGAAGGGCGACGGGAAGCCCTTTGTTTTAACGGGTTTCGGTAGTTGCGCCTGATAATAGGCACCGACGGGGAGGGCTTTTTTGGCGGGCGCTTTGTAGCAGCGAAAGCGCGAAGCGAAAGACACGAATCCTTCACAAGCACACAAGCACACACACGGAGACACAAACAGGACCTGAGTAGCGCTTCCGGCTGTGCTCGACAGTAGCGCAGGAGGCAGCTACCAGTTCTCCACCGGCGCTGAGTGCGATCGGTAGTCTCCCAACAAAAGCTCGCCACGCCAAACAAAAGAGGATACTAATCGTTTGTGTCAGTGTGTCTGTGTGTGTACGTGTGCACCTGTAGTGAGCCACAGCTACCAGATTGCGGCAATCGAAAGCGAAACAAGCGGCCCCTTGTCAAGTACGATTTTTGGAGCACGAGTTTCGCGCGGCGCCCCAATTTTGTGTTTTTTTTTCTGCTTTCATTTTTTATTGCGAATTCAACTAACAACAGGCAATAACAGTATCAAGCGATCGGTCATGTCAAACGCACGCTAAAGGCGCCACCTGCCCCGCATGGGCTCACGCAATCCATCCGATCATCCGATCTTCTGGTGCGACGACCTGAAGCGGTACGAGCGGAAGCGTATCGCCGATGAGAGCCTGCGGGAGTTCAAGCAACGGAAGCTGATCGAGCGGCGGTCCCGTGCGAAGGAGCAATCCCACGTAAGCGATCCCCCAAGCACACGGGTTTTAGGCGTGTGAAGGGAACGGAGGGCACGAACGGGGAAGCGGGTGCGAACGAGCCGAAAGCGAGCGAGCGAAAAAGCTCCCAAAGCACCAACGACAAAGTCTACATTTAGGCGCCTCAACCAGCATCAACCAAAGCAGCGACGGTTCGGGTGTGCGTGTGTGTGAGGGAGAGAGCAAGATAGCCGCACGCTTCGCCTCCCGTTCCTCGCCGACACTAATTGGCCTTCTCCGGTGGACGTAAGTCGGCTTTAAAGGTGTGTGGAGTAGATTTTTCTACGACGCTTTTTTTTCTCGCTCGCACACCAGATGCCCGAGGCCGTGGTTTGCGGGAGGAGGGGAGGGGACGGGAAACTTGTTTTGACAGCTCTAGCTCGCGCGCATCACATCAACCGATGGTCCCAACGTGCAACAAGCAACCGTGCGCATTCACAAGCAACCTGCTCGGAAGACTTGGGCCAGGACCAAGAGGGTTTAGGGTTTAAAGCCAGGTCTTCAGTATTTTGGGAGCGTCTAGGACTCCCATCCACGCCTAGGTCCATTTCTAACCTTTTGCAGTCCTCCGTTCAGTCCTGAAATTCCACTTCCAACCACGGGCGTCCAAACAATGGATGTCAAACGACTAACCGAGACAGCGTCGAACGACGATGTTATCGGCCAGAGCGGGTCGGGATATCAATCAGAACAGTCGATATTGACTACATTTGTCATAGTTCGATAAACAACGCGCGGTTTCGTGACATCGCGCACTACCTCCTCCATCTGTAATGACCTTCCGGAACACATTTTTACTCGTACCCTGCCCATGTGGTTATGGTTTCGTGGCCTGCATTTAACCATCCCCTACCCCGCCTGGCCCGTGCAAAATCAGGTTAGCGGTAAACAAACAAATTACTTGCCCTAACTTGCCCTGCCTTGCGGCACGGAAGAAGACGACAGTGGGACAGAAATATTATATTGGATGACACACATTTGCAGGACGTGCAGCCTGGCCCGCCTGCCATTCCGTTTCCTTGTTGGATAAAGGGACGGAACTTGTTTACTACCCGTGTGTTTTTTTTGCATGTCGTTTGCCCGGAAAGTGGGAAAGGCAAACAGGATCATAATCGTGGTGAATTGACATAAATCATTTGTCATTGCGGATATTGTGCGCCGTGGCCAACACCGCCCGCAAACGCTGGCCCGGTGCTTTTGGTCGACGATTTTGCGGAACCGCGGCAAAGTTTTGTGCTAATTGTGGCACAGCCAGAATCGCTTGATCGAAACATTCAAGGGCTTTTTTTCGGGAGACGCTTCATTTTTTTTTAAATCTCCGTAACGCAAGTCTCCCGACCGCGTGTTGAAAAGTTTCTGCCCGAATTCACGTCGGCGGTGGTGTCCTTGAAATTATTATTTGGGTCAGGATTGTTGCAGCTGCTGTTGGGAAACGGTTTGCAAACACAAGTTTCTCGTCCGTTTTATAGCCTCCCCTTTCCTGCAGCCTAACACCACTCTTCCCCCCTCCCTGCCCGAACTTCACACACGCTTGGCGCTATCCGCGGGAAGATGGTCTGAGTTTTCCAAACGCACTAAACATTCACGCGACCGAAAGTTTCCCCTCTTTCAGTACCGGGAAGTGATGGAGCGTTACTCGCCGTGGGGCCGGAAAGGGGGTGGGGCACCGAACGATACGATCCGCATGCGGAACATCCAGCTGCAGGGGCTCTATCCGGAGACGAAGAATGTGAGTGTTGCACGGTTCGGGCATCTCCCGGCGTCCGCAGATATCTGAGACTTCGTTTGGTACGGTTGTGCTTTCGCAGGATCTTCGTCAACCCGTCTCGGTGGGACGGTCGCGGGTAGGTGCGGTGGGGGCGGGCGGTGGCGGCGCTCCGATCCGCAGTGCGTCCGGTCAGATCGTGACCGGTCTGACCGACGATCCGATCATCAGCTTCAACGACGCCAACCGCTACCACGTGGACAACGAGCTGCGCTACAAGACAACGCCGGCCCAGAAGCAAACTTACCGTGCGGAGCTGGATCGGATCGTGGCGGAAAAGGAGAACCGGGCGCGCAAAACACGCAGCTCGGAGGGCGAGTGCGGGGGCCAGCCGGTGGGCGGTGGTCCCTCCCGGCCCGCCAACCCGTGGGGCAAACCGGGCCCGGGCGGCAAACCGTGGCGCCCGCCGAAGAACGTCGGCCACAACTTCATGAAGTCGATGGGCTGGACGAACAAGGAAACGTTGCAGGACCTGGACCTGGAGCTGGTGAACAGGATGCAGCGCCAGCTGGAGGAGGAGAATCGCTTCCTGAAGCGCTTCTCCAACTGCTGCTCACGTTGTGTCTGCCAGTGCGTCAGCAACAGTCTCGAGCAGCCCGGGACGGGCGGTAGTGCGGGGGGTGGGTCGAACCGGGCCCCGAACCGATACCATCATCCGTCCCCACCGGCGACGGCACCCGGACCTCAGCCACTACCTGCTCCACCACCACCAACAACCGATCGACGGGTCCCACGGCTTTGCAATCAGAGTCAACAGCAGCAGCAACAGCTACAGCAGCAACAGCAGCAACAACAGGCACAACCACCGCAGCAACCAAGGCGCAATGGCGGGCGGGTTCCTCCAACGCGCAACTGCATGATAACTGGCGGTGTCGAGCTGGTGCCACTGCTCGCCAAACGCCGCTCGCAGCCACGTCCCATCAGCCTCGGCACGACAGACGTCACCAAGATCGATAAGTACACCGCAAACGGGTAATAGTGGTAGTAGACGCGCAGCAACACACATCCCAACCAAACACCCGAATCCTTTCCCATAAAGCTCTGCCTCTTCTCTCTGGAGGTCTCTAGAGACTTCAGGCTTCCCTCGTGTGTGCGTGTTGGTGTGTCTGCTGTATACTACGAATACTTACCAAACATACACACACTTTCTTGACGCAATCGATGTACTTGTTCTCTCTATTCTCTCCTACCCGAACGCACACACAAAAACCGCGCGCACCCAAATAAAAAAAAAAAACAAACCCATCCGTAAACAAAAACAAACACTAAACGTCAAAAACGGGGGGACGCGTTGTGCAGCAGCCTGGCGCGTCGCACCGACGACGGTTACCTCACCGACCTCTGCAATCAGATGAGCCAGAAGCAGCGGAAGGTGGAGACGGTGCGGGCGATGGAGTTTGAGACCAGCCGGCAGCACTTCGAAACGTGGAGCAGCTTCTGGGGCCGGCCGGGCCATGGGGCGCCCCTCCCGAACAAGAACAAACTCAACCTGGACAATCTGCTTTACAAAGCGCGCCGCTAAAAGCAGAACCTGTACCCGGTGCCACTCACACACACTGTTACTTCCCGCATAAACGACCCCGGAGTTCGTTCAGTGCACTCACAGAACCCGCAACAGAAACAAAACAAAAAATACAAAGATGGACAATTTTCTTCACTTGCTGTACGAGCGCAAGTGAGTGCAAAGTTGCTTCGCTTTCGTAAACAAACGCACACGGAGAAACGTCCGGCTCTGTATCACGGTCGCATTGTATATAAGGTGTACAACAGCACAGCGTCAGCCCAGGATGTAGGGAGCAGGGTAAAGCGAGCGAGAAGTACACACTTACTACTACTATTATTACTACCGCGGCACTTGTCAAAACGCTAGCGCGTCACCCAAAACAAAGCCGCTTCCAACCAACCAATGACAGATTGCGTTGATGAAGTTGTCAATCGTCGTTACCGCCCCCTCACGTTGTTCGTTGTTATCTAGTCAAACTTTGTAGTTTATTATCGAGCGTAGATCGTTATAGCGTGTTTTTTGCTTTTGTTTTACCCCCATACCAACAGAATGCGCTTGTCGGAAAAGCTTTAAGCATACGTAAAACGCTTTCTAGAAGAGAGAAAAAAAAAGAGAGAGAGAGATAGAGAAAGTAGGAAAGGAAGAGCGATTAGCCTGCTCTCGCCTTCTCGCTCCGTTACCAGCTGTCAGATGGCGTATGTAAAATGTACCGCGAAACGAAACGTTAACCAAGCTAGCAGCGACCCATTTTAATCTTTAAGATAACGAAAGCGGCAGGAGTTGTTATGTGTTCCACGTCCTTTAAAAACGAAAACAAAAAACTACCGAAGAAATCGCTTCCGAAAACGTTACCAGTGCGAAATAAATTGTGCAGCCTGATATAACATCATCGACCGGGGTGCAGGGTTATTTCATCACACAAGGGCCCTAATCGGCGCATCTTTAATGTGCCGCAGTCACACCGACGATTTCGCTCGTTTGGGATAAATAGCATCCGGGCTCGGGTTCCGGGGTTGACGGTTTGCAGCAGGTAAGTGCCAGCAGGTGGTGGAAGATGGGTCCGGGAGCGCAAGCGCCCGATAAGTCACGTCGCTTTCGATTTCTGCGCGTGTTTGTGTGCAGACGAACTGTGGGAATGTGTCGTGAGTTTTACCGGTGCTGACAGATGTACTCGTACGAGGGACCGATCCAACAGAAATACAACAAACAAACTAAAAATAGCGAGACAGTTGCACAGTGAGAGAAGGTAGTTGTCCTATGGTTGACATTTGAAAACTTTATGATATGTTTTTTTAGTACAGTTTAAGGAAAATTATGAACGATGACTACGTGTAATAGGAGTGCATTTTTTTTTATTTTTAGTTCGAATGTATCTTATACAGACTTGGTTGTTTTTTCGAATCGCTCCACTATGTGCTGGAACCTTCTCGAACATCGCATTTTTGTAGCAATCTAGACATTGGTGCTTCGGGAGAGATTGGCAACACTGTTTCAAAAGACATACGGCCACCATTTATGGCGTCGCAGTTATCCGGAAGGAACAACGTCGCTGTAAGCTCGCCATTTTGGGTCGAACGATAGGATACGCGAAACCGTCAATCAATAGAGCGAGGGCTGGTTGTGCAAAAGCAATGTTCGCCGGCGCAGTATTATTTATTGCGGGTACGTATGTTGCACCACACTGGTACCAGGCACTAACGAAGTGCGTACGGCTGTTTTTTTTTTTTTTTTTGTTGTTGCTGAGATGCGACCCGGCGAGGTTTCACCAACGGCGCGTGAATCCACCGTGGTGCTTTGGGTTTTTGGAGCCACAGGTGCCCTGGCGCGGAATGAGATGCGCGGATTCGGCCCACTGGATGCAATTAATGAACCGATGGATTACCTCAGTGCGATCTAGCAACGTGCGCGAGCGAACTAGCGCGAGCGGGGCGGGAAATATACAAATTAAAATGGCACCTCGAGCCAGCAAAGCGCCGCCCGGGCGCAAAACGGTGCAAAATTAAGCACGAAAATTTTGCGCAAGTAGAAGCGGCACGGATCGACGGGGAGGCCGGAGGAGTGGTAGAAATAAATGGGATAATCGACGGTTGAAGCCAAGGTACCAGTATGTTCGGGTCCGCACGCCCGCCCTCCCGCACGGCCGCCTTATGCAATGGCTACGTTGGGCGGCTCGGGGAGACCAACGAAAATTTTCAAATCCCCCGCCCAGGGTGTTATATGATGGGATGAAAAGTGCACGACTCGCGAGTTGCCCTATACCCTTTTCGACACCACCCCAGGCACCCCAGGTCAGAAGGTGTTCGGAGTTGGAGCATCGGAATGCAGCGGACGGTTACGCGGCGCCCAAGTGTCAAAGTTCCACCATCTTGGAGACGAACAGCACCGGCGTGCCATCAGGTTCGGCCATTGTGGAATCCGGAAAGAATCACCTCCGACTCACATTGGGTGCTTCAAGGATGCGAGATTTACGCCGCCAAACTGGACCTGGGGCTGGTGACAGAACGGAAAGGTCATCTTCAGATTCACTGTTTAGCATACCTGTTTGTCACTAGCTTCCGAGAGGCGTACACACGCATTAGTAATGATATGTTAATGGCGGCGAAGATGCGTTCGAGAATCATATTCTCGAACCGCCTTGGAAGGTATATCATGTTGCTGTCAAGGTCAGCTAGCTTTCGGACTTTAATCTGCACACGCCAATAAGGAAGAGCGTCTAGAGACCAGTTGGTAACCTACATCCAGCGGCTAATCACTCTCTTATTCGGGGCTTTTGTGACGAGAACAACATTTTCTGTCGACGACGACGATGAAGATGAAGGCCGTACAGTACCCAACTCTCGGTCTCTATTTAACCTCCTCGAAACACGTGACAGCTGGCGTCCAGCTAGCCGGGACCAAGATTGATGAGCGAAACTCAATATGGGCAACAAAAGATTTGTACAGGTAATAACTCCTCCCGTTCCATCGCGTCGAAGCCATCTGCCAACGCAAACACTCGCCGCTAAGCGGGAATTAATCGTCTGTTTACGTTTTACAAACCTAAAGCGGAACCACCGCCGAACTGCACGTACTGCACGAGGCTGAGCGCGCTGCTAATGGGTGACCCAAAACCCCACTAAACATCATCGCAAGCGAAAATGATGCCCATTATGAAATCAGACATTGGGAAGCGGAGATCAAAATAATTGGTGCTAACTGTTATGACAACTGGCGTCATCTCGCCGTGCCGGCTGTCAGTTGAGAAGACAGGTTTTGGAATGTGCAAAACAATGTTTTTTTTTTTGAACAACAATGTCGAAGAAGACGCTTGATGAGCCGCGAGAGTGAGACAGAGAACAAAATGCTGTCAAAAAGATGTAACCGGTGGAACTACTTGTGCTGCGGCGTAACGTAACGACTTGCATTTGCCCCCGACTCTTACGGGTGACTGCAGGAAAGGGCGTAGCATGCACTCCGACACAATTCGCCTTTGTGCCGGACGTAAAAAGCAACGGACTGGGGGCTCTCAATTTCATGCACGATTAAGTCGGCACGTCGATCGCCGCTAAGCGATTGATTCCGGCTTATACGCCATCGTTCCCGGTAGACTCTTGCCGACATACTGTGGACCTTATTTAACAAACGTTCTCGCTGCGCTTGCTTCCATTGCGAATTGTGTTTAGCGCGTTGCGAATCGCGCCATCAACACGCCGGTGGCCCAATCTCGTCCCATGCGGTGCGTGTGCGAACGCAATGATAGCCTTAATTGAGTGAGAAACCAGCGCCGGCACATGTGTGCCACCAGCGCACGGGTCGCACGGAATAAATTCTACGTCTGGAGATCGTTGGAGAACAAACAGACTTCCGGCTGTGTGCAACTGTTGGTACACGTTCGGTAAATGACCGGGAGGTGTGGCAAGGTCTGACCCACATGCGACGGTTGCCGTTCTGAGCCGTGCACTCTTGCGAAACCGTGGGCGAAAAGGTTTGGTGAAATCGTTTGCAGCACTGTTCACCACCAAATCTCGGACTTCTCCAAACATTAGAATTGGGTTTCGCTAGCGGCGACAGATGGTGTGCAACGGCACTGGCATTTACCCACAGACCACCCAAATGCTTAAATAAAAGGCTTTTCATCAGTCCCAAAGCTCGTTCAATTCAACCCCTTACGCAAGCCGTCACAGGTACTGCGTCGAAGCGCACATGTCGCACCGCCAAATCCCACGACACGCGCCTCTCGAACTTCGGATGACTTCGAGCATCACGATTCGATCGAGCCCAGCCGGGGGGGCCACTTTTTCTTCACTCGTTTGCTGATTTGTTTTTTTGTTGTTGTTGTTATTGTAATGCTTCAACTCCTCACAAGAGTTAAAACAGTTGAAAAAAAAAGGTAAAGAAAACCCAAAAAAACAATAACCTTAGATGCTACTGCCGCTACTGGAAGGGACCGTCCGCAGCAAGTGCCCGACCGCAGGTTGGCTTGTTTAATCCGGACGCTCCCGGGCGCGTGTGTAGTGAGAGATGAGCCACTGGGAGCCTTCAGGACCTACACCACCGACGATGTTGCGTAAGACGCTGGTTTAAGCGAGACTTTCTCGACCGAGCGATTGGGGAGATTTTTTTTGTATTATTAACTGCGGGAGGATGTTACGAACCACGGGTGAAAATTAATCAACAAATGCAATTAACGAAAACATGGACCCGACGCGAGGTGCGTTCCAGTAGGTCATCTTATTTGGAGGTTAAAAAAAGGAAAGGTTTTATTCAGTCGGGTGCATAAAAAAAGTATTAAAACGTCTTTGTATCTCGCAACGGATTGACGTTCAGAGATTTGTAAAATCAAAACCCCCCAAAAAAAGAAGATTTTCATAATAAAACAAATCGCTATCTTATCGTAAAGCCGAATTCCCAGATCGAACGGCAGCACCAGCGAACAAAACACGTGCGTTATCAGCTTCACCATTCACAAACATCTGTAACTTCGTCCACTTTCATTCCACACAACGAAAAAAAAAATCGCAAGTGGTGAATTTTGTTTATTCAAATAATTGAATATTCGAAAGCGGCTGTTTGCTCACCTGTGCACGATGTGGTGTGTGTGTGTGTGTGTGTGTGTGTGAAAGCGGCCGGCGTTACTTCCTAGCGGCACGAGTTTGACAGCTGGCACTGGACAATATGGCGGACCACCAGCGGTTTGCCGGATCTGACTATTTAAAGGCGGGAAAGAGGCAGGGAAAGTGATTCTCGTTCTCACACCACTCGATGAAGTTCGAAGTGCCATCCTGTCAACCTGTGACCTAGCCCGAAGCAAACCGAGCCGAAAAAAAAACAGGTGTGGCACTGAAGTATGCCCGATTATCTTCGCTTTCCGGCCTCCAGCACGAAGATAGTCCTCTTGAAAAATCGAGATCGCCCTGTGATCCAACAGCCCAAAAGGGTGTGCGTGTGTGTGGGAAGCAACGTGGGAAGATCTCACATCCGCACTCGCGCTGCTCCCCGGCTAATCCGTTTCCGAATATGAGGTTCCCAAGCGATCCGCTGGCGACCTTAACAAGGAGGATGGTCGGATCGGATCATCGCCGCGGTGGATCTGTTCGGGCGTCCATTAATTGGATGCCGGTCGCTCTCCGGTCGCTCTCCGGTCGCACTTACCGTGTGTTTACATTCCTGCCTGCCAAACGGGGGGAAGGTGGGGACCTTTTTTTCGCTTCGCGTCATCTCCCACCTCCCCGTTGAAAAAAAAATAGCATCATCTTCGAAAAGTAATATTATTTTCACAACAGCCCGAGCCGAACGCGGCGTGTCTGTTGGCGGGGCTAGTGAAAGTTCCATGTTATGATGATGCCGATCATCCCTGTCTCCCTTTTCCCCCCCCCCCCCCTTGTCTCTCGACTTTACGTCTCGCGCTTGCAATACTCTCGATGATTCCAATCCGGCATTCGTTCAAAACAATCCCCAGAACTGGCGTGACGATCGAAACTCCGGATTGCGTGCCCGGGCTTTGGAATTTGATTCAATTCCTGGTTTCTGGGAACACGCACCCTTCCCCCCTCCCTCCCCAAGCATCAACGGACACCGCGGCGGAAGGTAGAATCGAAACTCTTTAAAGCCCAACAAGGAACCTCCACCTTCGGGTCAATTAAAACGTCCATAAATTAGATGTGTCAGAGGCGCGCGCGCGAGGTCGCCCGGCTCAAGACCCATCGATCAGGCTTTTACTGGATCACCGCATTCTAACGGGCCGGGTGTATTACCGTAACCGCCGGTCGAAAGAGAAAACGGGTTTTTTTTTTAGATCCAAGAGTTCAAAGAACGAGCACCGCTCGGGTGAGAACATTCCAGCCGTCGCATGCGCATTACAGAGTGAGAGTGAAAGCCAAGTGACGGTCAACGAGAATCGAGGCAGGCTCTTCAGTGTATTAAGCGCATCGCATTGCTCGCAGGAAGTTTGGAAATATAAATGAACAAAACAAATAGAGACAATATATAGAGAGAAAAATATTTGAAATAAAATAAATGAAAATAATACAACTACTACCACACTAAATTGCTACTAAAAATTGAATTTAATAAATTAAGCAAATATCAGCGCTCTTATGTCTAAAACTTGGGTTGGATTGAAAAAGGCCAAAGCCGAAAGCTGAACGCTTGAATGGAAAGTGGAGAAAGCTCACCTTTTATGTTTACGGTTTTTTTCTTTTTTGAGCGGCTTTAAATAGATCTTCGATCGTTTGGTTCTAAGCGGTCCCTTTGATTGGTTTCTGTTTGTCAAATCCGTTTTTATTACCCCATCCCGTCCGCACTTTGAACCTCCGCAGGGATCACCCAAACGCAGCTCTTTGTTCTTGGATGGTTTATTCGAGCCTCCCGAAAAGTTAAAACAAAAAAAATATATATTTCAAAACATTTATTTCACCTCCAGTGGTGGAATTTATAGGTGAAATTGTGCGCAGCGGGCGATTGCGATGCGAAAGTGAAATCGTGGAATCCTTTTCCTGCGCGCGCACACACACACACCCATTTACGTCACTGTCGCATGAGCGTTCGGAAGATGAACTCATCTTCACCATCGTGCACATCGTTCGTTTCGATCGGGAAACGTTTTCATCCCCACACTTCCCGTCCCCCCAAGCCCGAAGAGGCTGGGCTCGTCGTACGTGTCGTCTGATGATCGAACATTCCTCCCCAAACCGCCACTTCATCAATCACACGCACTCGCTTATCCGTTTCAATCGCGGCTCGCTCAACGTGAAGCGAGCCACTAACGAGTATTTAAACACCCTTGTGGCTAGTGTGAGAAATGTGCACGTATGGTTGTGCGTTCGAATTGCTTTTCGTCGCCATTGTATGCGGACGGATTTTCCACGTTGGGTGGAAAAATGATGAACCGCCACGGTGATGATGTTGTCATGCAAAAAAATATTAAAACCGAATCCAATAGCAACCACACCACTTGGTGAAGGAAAGGCCATGTGAGATGAAAGCAACAGCAAAAAAAAAAATGACTCGGGCGTCACGGGAGATAAAACCAAAACCGAACAGACCATCACTTTGTACCGTCAATTAACAGTTGCATTGCACACGGGGCTGGACGAAGGCGAGGCAATCCGATCGTCTAATTGGCAATGATCACAAACGGCCAATTTCGGCTGAACGTGACGGTGAAAAATAGGCTCGAAAAAACAAAAGACTCAAGAACGACCGCACAAACGACGAACCCGCCGAATGTGATCGGAGAAACCATTTTTTTCTGAAACTCGTGCTTCAAGTGCTGCTACTTAAAATAACACGATTTAAATTAGCCAGAAGTAAGCTTGATGAGGTTACGAAATTGATAAATAAGGCTGCGTCGACTGAGCCTGACTAATATGCATCCATGCTCGTGGTCGAAACAGAACCCACCACACCCGTTCATAATTGGATCCAGCAGCATCTTCCACGCAGCCGCGCAGTAAGGATGGTCATCCTCCTTGAGAGAGATAAAAAAACAGTTTCTATTTGTTCTACCCCCTCTCCAAAAAAAAATAAATAAATAAAAAAAAGCTCTAACTGACCGGTTCCTGCGAACATTTTCCCGCGAAACTGGTGGTGGAATGGTGAGCACCGCCAAGCCACCGGCCCCGTGGGGAGAGGGTAGATGGAAAAAGACGGCGGTTAGCGGTGTGGTTTCCCAAGCCCAACAAAATCTCTCGCCCACCCGGGCGACCGTTTCAGTCGAACGTTGACGTTCGCCGCGCAAGCAACGCAAGGTGGGAACAGCAGTGCAGGCACGGTTTAAAGCCAGCTTTTTTGTTAGTGCTTTCGGGAGGAAAGCTGTGAAGAGCAGTGAGGAAGTTTTGGACTGAAGTTTACGAAGTGCGCGAGTGTCTGTGCGTTAGTGCGAGTGTGTATGATCGTCGCCCGTGAGATGCATTTTGGCATCTCTGAAGTTGATGCAGTCGCTCTAAACTAGCCCTAGAACAAGGTGTTTGAAGTGCGCGTTTGGGGCTCGGAAAGTACGCGTGCCACCGGAATTGGAAGTGACTTGAACTGCGGGAAAAGTGAACAGAAACACTTAATAGAGCTAGAACGCTCTGAAACCACAATTTCCGGTCCTCATCACCACCATAATCAGCCTAATCAACGGTATCAAACAGCACATCAACCCGAACCACGAAAAAAAAAGTGCGTTACACGGAAGGAGAACGAAAAACTATAAACAGCGAGTGGAAAAAAAGCAAATAAAAAAGAAACATGAAAATGGTAAGTAAAAACTTCGATGAAAAAACACGAAAGACTTCCGCAGGCGACGAACCTCGCCTGGCGCAATTGAAATCACCTCCCTCGGAAATGTGGGTAGCAGTTGTATTGGAGATTTTTTTGTTTTCGTTTTCTATCACTTCTTCACGATTGCGGTTGTATTCATCACGGTTCCCCGCGTTCGATTTCACGCCTGATGTGTCGGGTTAATCAATCGCGGCACCAGCGGCGGCCACGGAAACATGTTTCCCGGGTGGTGCCTCTAATTCCGTCCCTTCCCGCCCTTCGCCGGGGAAACGCCCTAGCCACCGTTTTGCCATTTCCTTGCGGGGTTGACATTTGACGCAAAACGATCGCAAATGACGTCGTGGGTTCGTCGCTTGCCCGATTCTCGTGACTTGGCCCCCGCGCTATGCGGTGCCCTTTTTTTTTCGGCGGCGCTTCGAATGCTCAGCAGAAGGAAGAAAGCGCAACCGTGAACGCCTGCGTCGTTCTCGCGCGGCATTGGCCAATTGCCAATGGAATCTTGATGACACCCCGAGGGCCGGCTTGTGGCCTCCAAATGGATTTATAAACACAAGACCAGGACAGCTCACTTTCACGTTTGCTACGGTGGCGGCCGGGGGAGGGGACCATTCTTCACGGCTTTCTAATCGATTGCGCTTCAGAAAGTGCATAAAAAAGGGCAGTCAAGTGCGTCCCTGCTGAGTTATGCAATACGAAGGCGAGGCGGGCATCATCTTCCCAAAAAAAAAATAAATAAATAAATAAATAATGCAGATTTAAAGCGACTTTGCTGGGAAGGATCACGCTCGTTACTGTGCGTATACTTCATGCAGTTTGGAACACTTTTTCCCGAAACACATCGCACAATTAGCACAAGTGGACGAGAAGAGCAGAGCCGCGAAAGGTCAGTGGCTGAATTTCGTAACGCGTGTGACCAGCAGCAACAACGACACAAAACAAACACCAACCACGACATGAAGAGGAATGGATGAGTGTGAAAATATGCGTTTCATCTCGTTCTCGCTAGCTTTTTTTCCCTTTTTTCGTTCCATCCACTGATTTGGGCTGATGGCGTCGAGATTATCAACCTACGACGCTGCAAGAACGCTTGAATCTCGAGCGTGACCCTGCATCTTCCCCGAAGTGGACACACAAGCGAATGTACTCGACACGCACACAATGCTCTAGCCCGGAGGTTAAGAGAAAGTTGCGCAGCTCGTGATGCGTTTTGGTAGCTAGAAAATCGAACCACCAAATCCGGGCGGGCAGGAACGAGCCCGTGCCACAACTCTATGACCGTGAGAATGATGCGAGCGAGATAGAAAGCAGAATGGAAACGAAGAGTCGAAAATCGAACATGAAACAAAACACGCGCAGGCCCTATAAATGGGCTGGAAATGGAAAGTTCGTTCCGTGGCTACACCCTCCAGCGCTATATACGGAGCATGTTGGATCGATAATGATCAAAATATGAAACTCTTTAATAGAACCGAGCGAAGGGTAGAGGGAGGGGGGGGGGCGGAGTAGTTGGGCGGAGGGAGGCACGTGTCACGGGCGAAGAACGAAATCGAATTGGGGGCGCCACCGAAACGAACTGCATCCAAAACGAAAGAAGCGTTTGAAACGTTCATCGCCGACCTTGAACCGAGCTTGCGTTGGGTCCGCTTTATTTGATGAGGACCAACACACCCAAACACACACACACACACACACACACGGTGTGGACGCAAAATGATCCAAATTGAAAACGAGAAGTCAGGCCAATGACCTGGCGAGATTTCGGTACGAGTTCTTAGGAGGCATAACTCTCTCTTTCATTCTCTCCGCGCCCTTTTTGTCTTTTCTTCTTCTGGAATGCATGTTTTTGTTCATTCAGGTGCTAAGTTCATCTCGGAGTTCTGACAGAAGCTTATCGCAATCCCTTATGCCTTTACATCCACTGGTTAGATGTTCCTGGAACTGACGTTGTGGTTGAATATCCCGACGCACCTAGCCCAAGGTTGGGTTAAGTTTTTGTTTTGTACGCCCAAAGAAGCTCCCAGCAGACCAGTTGGAGAGTACACCTCCGGCGTGAGGTTTGGTATCCCGAAATTAGCATTTAAAAGAGCGCTGCCGTGTACGGCAAGCGTCCCCGAACGTCGTCGCTTCATCGTGCCTCTTCATATAAACACACACATACAGAGGGGAGAAAGTTGCTCGATCGAAACGTGGGCGACATGAGCATCAGCAGCATCCGGGTTTCCGGAGATGGCACCGTACTGACGACAATTTTCACGTGAAGTTCGCTTGACCGGGCGACCGGGTGGATGGGGCCAGCCGGGTAGGAACTTTGTTTACCGCCGCTTTCTACCGCCGCGGTCGGCAAGGCGGTGGTGAAATGTCAAACGCTCTCGACACCAGCAAAACCGCAAGCAAGACGTCTAAATATGCGACGATCCAGCCGGGACGCTACCGGGAGACCCGAACGGGTGGCAGGACCCAGCCGGGGGCAGCGTGCAGCAGATGGGCTCGGTACGATCTCCACGACTCCGTAACCGCGCCGTGACAGTAATGGGATTCAAGTTGTTTCACCCGCGGTGTGCGCGTTAGGGTCACGAAAGGTGGAGTGTGGTGTTTTCTTTATTTTCTTGCTACGTTGCGCCCTCGCTTCATGTCGCGGCTAATATTCTGCTGCTAGGTGGGCACCGCCGAATACTTGTAGGCCGTTGTTTTCGGATTTACGATCGGATCAATTGGTTCCATTTTAACGGCTCTTAGCGAACGATCCCACCGAACGTTCCGAATCTTCCTTTCCCGCTCGCAGCGGCTCAGGTTACACACCGATCTTTGAATACGCGCCAATCCGTGTCCGTGTGTGGCTTTCCGGCTGCGATTCCTTTCGTCCCAAAAATTTGCAACCAGCTTTCACTTTCGCGGCGCCCGCTAAAACATTCCACATAAAACAAATCGCCGAAATTCGACTGCGCTGCGAATGTGCTGAACATGCCAGCAAGCAGAAAGGAAACAAAACACCAATAAAAGAAATGCATGCGTGTGCGTTCATAACCTCGGCGTCTTCAGCCGCCCATTTCATAACGCACCGCACAAATATTTATGTGTGAAGCTGCGGCAAAAGATGCAAAAAAAAAAAATAAATAAAACCATGCGATCCGAGGTGGCGTTGCGGCCCAGCCACGTGGACGCTCATAAACAGCTCGTTAGAGATGCGATGGGTGCGGGTGGTGCCCTGACGTACGTGACCCAGCTGTTTCGCGCGTGACGTAAGCGCCATGCACAATAAATCAAAATCAATCTGGTGGAGCTAGCGGGAGAGCGAGAAAGAAGTGAGCGAGAGAGGGAAAAAAGAGTGGAAAACTTTCCCACCAGACGGACGGAGCGTCTCCCATGTCCAGGAGCGCGTGGCGTGCGGCCGGAGTCGGCTGTGAATTATGATAATAACAGTCATAAAGAGCTGAGCACCACACCCTAGCGTCCAGCGTGAATGAGTACATGAGGGTGGCTGTGTGTGATGATGTTGCTG
>JXWZ01003216.1:0-13304 GCA_000956215.1 Anopheles farauti No. 4 | reverse complement strand
AGATGAGGCGTTTCTACATTCAATTTCGGAAGCATCTACATTTGGCACTCCATGCGACTGTGAAACGCTCGGATGTGATGTTAAAGGGTTTCTACCATACATCTCCAAAGCAATCCCGTTCGGTACTCCCTGCGGATGTGAAAAATTTGGATGCGGTGTTGAAGCGTTTCTGTTATCAATCTCTGAATCGACGTTCGGTATTCCTTGCGGATGTGAAACGCTCGGATGTGGTGTTGAAGCGTTCTCCGAAGCGACGTTCACTACCTCTTGCGGATGTGAAACGCTCAGTTGCGATGTTGAAGCGTTTCCACAATACATCTCTAAAGCAATCCCGTTTGGTACTCCTTGAGGATGTGAAAAATTTGGATGCAGTGTTGAAGCGTTTCTACGATCAATTTCAGAAGTATCTACGTTTGGCACTTCTTGCGTATGTGAAACGCTTGGGTGTGATGTTGAAGCGTTTCCAGGATCACTCTCCGAAGTAACTGTGCATGATACTCCTTGTGTACGTAAAAAACGCGAATTTGGTTTTGAAACGTTTTTGCAATACTTGTCCGAAGCGTTACAGTTCGTTGCGATGATTTCAGTGCTGTTGTAAGTCCGCTCGTACGAATTAGAACGCTGCAGAGATGCAGCCTTGTGCTGAATCGTAATCGATTCCCGGGTATCTGATCGTAGATTAGATATATTCAGTATCTGATGCACCATCGTAAGGACTTCGGTTTGTGGGGGACCAGTTTGGTTTGCCGTTTCAGGAATATCCAAGATATAACCAGCAGTTGCAGTCCGTTGCACTGCAGAATTTGTTTCATCTGTGACAGGATTGTACATCGTGGATCCAGATCGTTGTCCAGCATTCTGTAGTTCATTATTGCTGTTATTGTTCGGTTCCTTAGAGCAGTCAATCACAAGCTGGTTTTGTTCTTCATCATCATCTACCACGTCACGATTCTCTTTCTCGGGTGTTGACGACAGGGGTTTATCGACCGTATCATAGTATATCTTTGACGGAGGCTGGTGAAGGTTAACGTACTTCCGCGGATGATACTTTCGGTGACGTTCCATCATCAGCTCCACCTCCTGATCGTCGTCCAATATTTCGATAGGATCTTTTTCTGTACCACTTGCTTGGTGGTGGCGTTGATTCTGCTGTTGCTGCTGCGGCAAAGCATGCCCCGGCTGCACATTATCTAACTCCGTATTGTGCGTCTGAATGTGGGTGGATAACTCTAGCTGCTGAGCAGCTAGCGTTTGTACAAATTTTTTCCGCATAGTGTGAGCTGTGATACCTGCAAAATAATATATACAGATGAAATTAGAGTCATTCAAGACAATCGATACCTTACAGATGAGCTTTTGTAGACTTATTCTTACTCTAATATTATATTTCTTCCGAATGTGTGCATCTAAATATACTAACTATGAGGTGCTACCTTTTCTTCTTCATGATATTTCTAAACCCTATCGCTATTCTTAGTTCTTCATTTAGTCACTATGAAAGTGTTTCCTTTCATCGTTTTCATTCTAGGTAACCCATTTACAAGAACTGGAACAACTTCAGAAATAATGTAGTACCATCTATCTTCAAAAATGAATCAGATCACTGAGCACTAGCGTGAGTACGCATAGAAAAAAAACATTATTAAGTAATATTATATGCCAAGACATAATTGAGAAAACAAGAAACGTTCTTTTAAGTTTCAGCCTTAGTGTACAAAAATAATCGATTACATAATACCGGATTTAGCTCAGTGATGATTCATCACAATCAGAGAGGGAAGTATAATACTTTAAAGGAACCGTAAAACAACAAACATGACCAACAACTCGTTAAACCCGGAGATGTATAAGATCATTACATTTGATCGAATAAGCTTGTAGTTTATGTTGCTACCAGGGCTTAACTCATACATCCTGATAAATCACATTTCATTAGAAAATTATTTTCAAGATGCGCTATTTAAATATCATTACACAAGTACAGCAAATAGTTTCTGCTAATTTTGAAAAGACTTAGACTGAAAAGCTAAGACTAGGCTAAAAAAAGCTAATACTTCTTCTTCTTCTTCTTCTATTTGGCGTAACGACCGAAGTCATGCCTGCCATTTTACTGGCTTTCTAGACTAATACTAAGCTAATACTACGTAACATATTTTTTCTTAGCTTTTTAACATAAGTTATACACATACTTTGTCAGAGGCATAACATAACATTTGGAAGTCTAGAATTTCTTCCAGTGCTTTTTCCTACTGGACAGACACATGATCCAAGTGGCCACTGCTCGCGTTTATTTTGGGACGATGTTCAATAAAAACATGCCCACCGTTTCATCGAAAATCCAGTGAATAGGCGCGCTACTTGCACCATTATGTACGCCATACCAGCTATCGAACATTATCATTACGTTACGTGGCGTCGCATAATGCCCATGATTAGAACACGCCCAATGAAGATGCGACATTGATACGGAGATAAGATTGTGTGAATTGTGTTATCAGTTGCTCCTGATGGCGATGATGTGCTTGTTTGCGGCAGAGGATGGAGGACGGTGGGGATAGCCGTTGGGATAAACTGATTATCTCCTTTATCCTACTTTTGTTTCTATTTCCGTGCACTTACTTCATAATAGAAAACGTTAAACCTTGGAATGGAACGAGCATGCGTAGAAGCTTATGGAGCAGACAGCTCGGAACGTACTTTCGTAGCTTGGTGGTAACTATCAGGTTTTAGTTGGCTAATTTTAAACAGCGGAAGAACTAATACGAACAAGCGTTGGGTCGCATTTTATTACGCCAGCACGTTGTACAGCGTGTTCATAAACAAGTGGTTGCAATCGATGGTAATCATTTCACACTTCACAACAAGGCGCATCGGCACCCCGAAGCTGGCTGCTATAGTTAGAATTTGTAATGACAAAATCATTTCACTGCCAATCTTTGCACATTGCACAGAATATTCTTTGCACTTCTGAACGTCACGTCACGCGTATTTCAAAGCTAATGGGAAACGGTACGTAACACTTGCCCAAAGAATATGGTAACAATTACCGGCAGCTCACCTGAAATGTATGGGATCGAATCCAATCTCAATATGCGGAACAAAACTACGCACAAACCGGTAAACGTATCATTCGTAAAAGTTACTTCGAGAAACAATTTCATTTGTAGTATAGCAGAATTTGAGCAGATATTAGATGAAAGAAACTATAATAGTACACTTGAACATTGATTATCTGCTTTATTATTATCCCCAAATAAAGACAAATAGCCAACACACAATAGTTCTTTCCCACGGCATCGCCAACACGTGTCTGGAACGATGCTAGTGAACAACAAACCCTTCCAACACAGACTCGCATCGTTCTCCGTACAAATATGCCGTGCGTCTATTTCGTTCGCTCGAACCGACGTGTCCTTTTCTGTTGTCAACGCAACCTACCAGCGGCATTGCGCCACGTCAGGACATCGTACCGCCTCGCATTCTCGCTGCTCCCAAGCAAAACAAAGGTAAAATAAGATAATTGTCGCATATGGAGCGCTACTATTCTGAACCCCGTCCATTCGTGCGGGGGGAAGCGATTGTGATACACGTCACCTTAAATCACCCTTTGGTAAGTACCTTGACCAACCCTAACCTCTGTGTCATTACGCCGTCAACTGGAGCTAAAATGTTATTATTATTCTGATTCAACAAACGCCATGCCATCGTTCAGTCCATTTCTCGGAGGTTGAGGTTAAGGTATCGCTTTTACTACCCTTAGGTTAAGCTGGAATATTCTATTCTTGTGATTAAGCGAAATTATTCATCGGTCAACGATGTGTTTGTTGGTTGGAACGAAGGATTTAAAACATTAATTTTAACTCAAACCAATTTTACAACACCAACAGAAAGGTTCCTCATGCTATACTAGATATATTTATTCCTTTATGTTGCACTCATGTACTGGTATCTTCATTCCGATACACTCGCATATGTTTCGCGGTGCAATAAACTGGCTACGAAATAAAGCAATAATAGTATCCCGCTGTAATACCGGTACCATTGCATGTTACATCACGCAAACAAAAAAAATCGAGAGCCCCAGCACTTTCAGCAGTTGAAGTATGCACTCGAACATCGATCAACAGAATAAATATATATATATGAACAGCACCACGTACATGGCAGACGCGAGATAGCGACCAGTGCAACAAGGTTTAAATACAATCAATAAAAAGATGTTGATCCTATGCAACCATATCCAGACAATGATTGCAGCGATCCTTATTTGTAGTGGTGTCCATAAATAATCAAAGGTCAATAGGTTAAGATCGTTTACAAAGGTGAAGCGCGAGAAATCAGACTGAAAGCATATCCTAACTCGTAGCTTTTAATAGAAGAGTAACATTGCTATAAAACGCAATAAATGATAATTATATTAAGCAGTATGGTTGGTAAATACGTCCTTGTAGAAGCATCCTGGGATTAAATCCATTCGAATAAAATCTTTTTTATAATTACAATGATTTATATAAAACATAGTATTGAAGGGCATTGAAGGAAAAGTTTTGCACAGTATTTAAACCGGTTAAATAGGTCCGTTCATATGGTGAATGTGAGAGCGACAATCGACAAGGTATGATGGATTTTGAGGATTATGTTTAGCGTGTTCTCAATTGTATAAAAAATATCACTGTTGGTATTAGAGTCGAAAAGGCAAAATTTTAGTACAACCAGTAATATAAATATGGATTTAAAGAAAGATTTACATGTAATTCGTATTTTATTGAATATTTGCGATTTTCTATGTATGAACCGATTCAGGCTACTGCTACTGCTTCCTCTGATTTCCCAATTTATAATGTAAAAATTTCAAAAATCATAATAATCATGATGAATACTTTTAAGATCTTGGTTTGCTTGTATTGGCATAAAAGTGAAGTGTTCCAGGAACATCAACCAATATCTTACGATTGATATACAACAGGCATGCAGATAACAAATGCAACTATATTTTCAATGTTTATAACTGAAAGAAATAGATTCCATGAAAATATCCCAAATTGTTCACACTGCTTGCCTTGGCCAAGAGTTGAAAAAGTTGTGCAAAATTTGTTATTCAACACATTTAACTATTCTGCTATCAAAGCAGAAAAAAGGTTAAATTTAAATATGCACTAATATTTACGTCAAAAGTGCTTCGTTCGTTTCCTCACCGAAAAACTGTGAAAATTCTTCCAAGTTCCATGTTTATCAAGTTTCAAAGAATGGCACACTTCGATTACTAATTTACCTAGACGCAGCTAAGGTTAGATGATTCATGAGCAAGCAGTTTGTAACTGATTGGTTGATTCCAATAGAATAAAGATAAAAAACTGCAGTTTAAAGACACCAGCGTGCTACAAAGAAACGTGATGAATTGTCTTACCCCGTCTTACCGATAATGACCTTTTGTTATCTCGTCTGTACCGTAATATTAATTGCCCTTGTCTGGGAGATATCTATCACGTCCATATCGCACATTGAAAGGATCCGGAAAGGACAAATAACAAATATGTAAGTCACACAACGATCACCGACGACAAGCGGTTAATTGACGACCAAGGCTCATTTTACTAGTTCAAACACGGTGTGCTTTGACCCTTCCCGATAGGCCGATAATGGCAGCGAAAAGGGCAACGAAATGCTCTGGAACGCAAATCGTTGTGTACTTTACCGCGTCGTTACGCTTTATGCTTGCCGGTGCATCCCCTAGGAGCGGGAAAACAGGGAGTCTGCCAAACCGTGCGCATTTGTGTGCGCTCGACGGCGGGAATTCCCCTCGCGAATGATCGCGGATGCGGCATATAAAAGCACCTCGTCGGCTACTGTGATCAATCAAAAAGTGTTCAACGTTCACAGCGAAAGCATACAGCTTCCTGCAAGGAATATCATATCCGCTTATAAACAGCACAAAAAAAGCAACCGCTCCACTCATCATGAAGTTCGCAACGATCGTTTGTGCCGCGTTCGTCGTCCTTGCGGTTGCGCTGAACGGCCACGTTTCGGCAACGGCCGAACCGCAGCAACCGGCCGTCGCTGGCAGTGTCGCCCTGAACACGCTGTGTAAGTATGGTCGTAAAAGTTTTTCGTTTTATTACGTTTCCCGAAACAACATCGTAATCTCACTACTTCCATTCCACTGCGTACGTTTTAGTTGACGAACTGCCGGAGGAAACGCATCACGCTGCCCTTGAGAACTATCGGGCCAAGCGGGCGACATGCGATCTGGCCAGTGGTTTCGGTGTGGGCAGCAGCCTTTGTGCGGCACACTGCCTCGCCCGCCGTTACCGGGGTGGATACTGCAACAGCAAGGCGGTGTGCGTTTGCCGCAACTAACTCGGCACGCATCGGTTGGAGAGGATGGTTTCCGGTTTTCCTCCGGTTGCAGCCAAATCTTCAGCACATTCCACCGAAATTAGATTTTGCCGAAAACGACATAAATAAAGCGCCCTAAGCATGTTTAACAATATTCTCCGTAAATCGTTGTCCTTTGCGCTTCCTTTGCGAGTCGAGTTTTTGTTAAGCGTGGTAAAATTAGTGTTCGTAAATCGCAACGTCGAAACTGTGCATGGTACAAAAACAAGCCAACAGCAAAGGGACACATGTTTCTTAGCTTCACTTAAAACATAAAACCATAAAACAAATTATAACCCCAGCAAGGATTTGTTCCATTCCGTATGCATTTCTGTGCAGCGTAATGTGCTCAGTAGATCGGTTCGTTTGAAATATCGATTCCTAAGGCAGCATTGTGACATAAATTATCATTCGTGTCTGCGCATTTCCATTCCGCGCGACAGTCAAACTTTGTGAGCATCGCTCGCCCGGTTCCCGGTCGTCGTTCCGTTGACGGATTGTAGGAACAAAGAGTCGCTCTGTTCTCGCTGCAACCAGATCATTTGTTTATTCGATTGGCGCAAACGGGCCGAGGCTGAAGTGGCAATGTTGAATGCTAAGCCGAAAAATTAATATAATTTGGATCGCCGGCTGGAACCATAAAACAGGAACGAGCGTGCCACAGCAAAGGGGACCATTCGAAGACGAAAGAGTATTACGATGTTTATGGGCACGAAGCGTCAGGGTGATATTTTCGACATGACTTCGTCATCTTTTATTGCGGAAGATTCTTTCGAAGCCACATACCCGGAGGATAGGTTTTATATTTCCGTTTCAAAACCATGTTTCTGAAGCGATTCGCATTTATTGGTACGTTTCTTGGAGGATGAACGGATTATAATTCTTACGTTAATTCTAATTCTACACGAAGAAAAAAAACTTTAACATGAACGAGACTGAGTCATCGTTTCGGTATCAACAAATATATTTATATGAAAAACGTAACATTTGAGGACGACAATCCAAAAACGATTATTTTAACGTACAGTTAAAGTTGAAGAAGACTTTTTTTTGACTTTTTTTAATGTTTTTAAAAATATTATAGTTAATATGTTTATAAAATATCTTTTGTTTATAACCAACCAATGTTTTGGTTCGAAAACTGGCTGAAACGTATTACTTTTTTTTCTTAAATATGTTCTTTTCTTAAAAACCTCCTTCCAGGAAAAGTTTTCTATAAACCTATTTCTTGCATCACATTTGTATGAACAGTGTAATACAACCATTGTCAAAATTCGATGAACGTTAAACAAAGTAACATTCAACCTAAGATCCTATAGTGAAGAAAAGTTATAGTGTTTAAAGAATAAAAATAAAATTATTATTTAATCTAGTAAGCCTATCTAGTAAGGCGATCTAGTAAACCGGTAGAACGGCAGGCATGATTTCGATCGTTACCTCAACGAGATGAAGAAGAGTTCAATAATATTATCATAATCAAATAAATCACAGATAAACAAATAGATAACCTAATCAATTACACAGTTCGTTTTGTGAATATATACTAACATAGTAATAATAATTATATGATTTTAAAATTAGAAAGTTTTTAAATAGTTTATACCACTGCCTGAATTAAAATTAAAACACCAGTTCCTAGGAAAAGTAACAGGAAAACGTCCAATGGCAGCACCAAGCAAATTTTTTGGCTAAAACTTTTAAACGTTTAACAAGTTCAAACAAATTATTTCAACTAGAGTAAAATAGGGATAAATGACATGAATCGCCTTCGTGTTAAACAATTTAACATACCTTATAAAAGCATTAACACAAAAATAGACTAAAGAAAAAAAATTAATTATTAGCATCACAAATGAATAACGTAATGAACCACTTCGCACAACTGACTTGAGACAGATCAACTTCTCCAGTACGGACACACATGATCATAGCACCAATTCTTAAACGATACTGTCCCGGAAACTATTCCCGAAACTCGTGATAAAGGTTTTCCTCAACGAACATGAGGTACGATTTAACAGCGCAGCCAAAAAAAACAGCAGAGGTATTTTTTAAGACTGGACGATAGATACAATAATATTTAACGGAAAAACCGCACAGGTTCAGGTACGAAATTCAGCGTCTATTTTTTCACGGCTCCATCCAAATTCACCTTTCAATGCTTTACACTCAAAGCCAGGTATGTGTGTATCGAATGAAAAAAAAAACACATATTAAGTAGGATGAATATTCAAGTTACAGTAAATTACAGTTTTATTAACTGATGTATAAAATGTTTGTCAAATTAACTATTTACCGATCAATTATTGACAGCAGTAAAATTGTAAAAAGAAAGCATGGTTTAAAGGCATATTCTTCAAAGGTGCTCGCTGCAACATTCCAAGTACATGATAATGCAGTTTTATTGCAGCCTGTAAGACTAACTATTCATGCCACTTAATGTATGTAAGCTTTTGTTGTTTACTGTCCAATTACAATAAAATGAGAAGGAACCTCAAAGTTATCGCAATCTTATAATGATGTATACATCGGTTGACCATTATAATTCGATTGTATGATTATATTAGCAAGCTAACGTCGCATAACTTCTTTCATTTGTACATTTATAGTTAATCTGATTGACAAAATTGATTCGACAAAATAGACTGCATACATCTCGGATGAAGCGAGCAGTAAACATATTACTAACGAAGCCTCTTTTTTAACTTAAAAAAAAATAAGTTGGTCCCATCACCATAAAGCCATCTTAGACTCTTGTTAAAAAATTAATATTTTTCTTCATTTTTATTTCCACCCCCATAAACCGATTCGTTCGAGCGATGCTATCAGCAAACGCATAAAACGTATTAGTAGCGCAAATAATCAACATTCGGTATGGTTTATCCTTTCGTTTCGGGTGGCCGGTATTTAACATAATAGCAATAACAATCATAAGTGTAGGATATTTACACAAACACGCATTGCATGCAAAGTGCACCCTATCAGCACGGGCAGCAAGTTTACATTGCATCGTTAAATGATGTAAATAGCGCTCTCGTCGGGTGATTCATAAACCAATGTTTACAGTACCATAAAATGCGGCTGAAACTGGATCGAATTCTCTCTCGCTGTGGCCCAAGCAACGCGTCCTGCAAAGGCAAAGGCAAAATAGAAACGAACCGAAGCAAGCGAGCTGAGATGTTCTCGGTTCGAGCCGGCACCTTCGTAAGGAGCGGCCCTGTTCGTTTCTGTCGTTTATATACCGACTCTGCAAAATAGGTAATCTTACCGTGCACACGCGGTTAACTTGGCTGATAAGATTACGAACTGAAATTGGCTGCAGGTATTAATTTGCGGCTTACCGCACCTCGCCGACGGACACACCATCACGTGAAATATCATACAAGCAAGCGAAACATTCGGTACCGATTAGATTGAGCAAATTCCGACTGTGGGCTTCCAACTTGTATGTTTTCCTCAGTGTATTGATGCTGTCTGCATATTCCGTCAATATGCTAAAAATAAAATATACCCAGACGGAAAGCAAAACACTTCAAAACTTCATACGCAGCGACCACGATGCCTACATCTGCAGCGATACCCACGTGCCAAGTGACCACACGCAAACACGTGGGAGAAGAAACGGACGCAGACTTCCGCGCAATCCGAAGTAGAACTACACCAACGTCTAGGATCGTCTAGAAGGTGTTATGTTGCAACTGAAGCAGAACTAAACCAACGTCTAGGATCGATGTGGAGGTGTGCTGCTGCCATCGGTGAAGCGACTAAATTTGCCACACTTCTGTGCTGTCGGTGTTTGCTTTACACCGCTCACACTGCAACGGAAAGGTTTTATGTTTTTACCACACGTGGATCACATCCTGCACTTTTCCACATCAAACGTAGAGCAGGCGTGTTGGACATGCTGTATTGTGGTCGTTCGACAGCAGTATGCATGAAATCTTTTATCTTTTGTTGCGTCTACGAGTAAGGGTAAATAATTTTCTGCATAAGCGTTATCGGACACAAAGCAAAACTATCCTAACGTTCGAGGACTATGGCGAACACATGGTGAATTGAAATCTGAAGACGGCTATAAAAGCATCCGGTAGTGAATGTGCCGACTCTCGAAACATCTTACGCGATTTAGAATATCATGCTGTTTTTTGCTAGAATATACTGCTCATTTGGGTGGTCTAGTTCCCTTCTATGTTGAAATCTGTGAAAACATTGCCAGTATACACATGCCTCATGGCATGTGCCATTGTTGTTTTTAATTGCATGCGTGACGTACTTTGTAGATTGAAACAAACAGCGTACTTTGAAACATGTTTTTTTAAATAGCGCAACATTTGTGGAGGGCTTAATCGACAGCGAAATTTACGATCACTCAATTAATTTTCATCTCTTCCAAAAGTTAAAAGAAGTCGCTGAACACGTTATGATAAAACAGAAGGGTTTTTTGTAATCACAAAAAAGTATTTAATTCTAGATTTGACGATTGAACAATAATATTGTATTGTAAAATAGTGCTGCCCATTTGTCATATTTAAATAGGCGAGATTCCATAAAACTGGAACGTTGGGTATCATTTTTGCGACAGTAAATTTTGCTCAATTGTGTCTTAAACTGTAAATATCAAGCGAAATTAACGATATATAGTTAATAAAACTGCTCTTCACACGTTAAATGTTACCGGCAACTGTGTTTTTTAAATTGTGCGAACAATTATTTAAGTAATGTAAACAATAAGTAAAGTAAGTATTTTTTAGCAGTTACATCTATTTTCAATAATCGAAGATGATATGATACGACCATAAAGTATGATAATCTATCTTCTATCTATCTTCCTTTCTCGTTCGTTGGATAGTTGTTGGTAAGTAATTTCTGAATTTAATAAATGTGTAAATAATACAATGTAGTAATAAATATGATCGAGAGGTCGTGTTATTTAATAGTAGTATATAGTAAATTAAACTCTCAAAGTTCACTTCCAACTATTCCAGAAGTATAAAAAGAATAAAAATATATAAGTATAAATAAATATTCTATATTTATAAATATATACAAATGTATAAGTATAACAATATTGAATTTTAGATCCAAAAGTAAATAAGCAGGGATGTTTGCTTCTAAGGAATAAGATGGTTTTGATATAAAGGTCCAGTTGGGGAGTATGATCACCCGCAACATAAATATAGCATTTCATTTTATTCCAGCATTCAAGAAACAACAATTATGATAGTCCCATTTGGGATGTAAAGGTAAATGGCAATTTTTTTTAACCACACACTTTCACTGTGAAGCGACAGAGCTTGGCTGCATTTTTCCTTCTCGATGAATTTTACAACCAACGCCTACTGCAGCTTGTTTCCCACAAGCGACACGATCGTAACGCATGGTGCGTGAAAACCACGGTTGGTCGTTTTAAAAGCTTTTTCGTCATAGCATGCTAGACGTTAATCATACAATTGAATTCTCTTTAATTCTGAAGCGAAAATAATTGATTGCAAATGCCAAAATATTGCAACAATATTTCCAAACATTCTGCATCTAGGGATAATCGATAATACTCCAGTATTGATGGCTTGAGACAATGTTATTGTTATTGGATAGAATATTAAACAAGCAGATGGGCAATTATAAACAAATTGAGATTAGAGTCGGAAATATAGTAAATAAATAAATAAACAGAAATAATGTCGAGTGAAATATAGGAGTCGCTCTGGGTTCATTTTCACGAAGTGTTTCATTTTTCATATTTGAAATAATACCTATGTTTCGTTACAATTTTAATCCAAGCACAACGGTCTGTTTTCATCGAGTTTAGTTAATTCACTATTAACAAATACACCAGTAGTATTATATTTAAGAGAAGGCATATGTCGAAGTTGAAATGAAAGAGAAATACGTAACTTTAAATTTTTGAGTTGTAATTCAAAATATTCAATTCTAGTTGTGCTTCATATTATTTAATTTACGATCGAACCGATCGTTTCAACTGATGATTTACAATTGGAAATTGTGATTGAGTAGCTTAAGTGAACATTTCCAAGTAAGTAATGCAGTATTTTATTTTAAATTGTCATGCATTTTTAACGGATTTTCCTTATTTAAAAGAGTTCTTAAAATGAATCCAGCTGATTTTGAAATATTTCATGATATTTTAACCCTTTTAATCAGTCGTTATCCTAGAAGAAGTGAACGAAAGTGATCTTTCATTAGGACTTTCCAGAATATGAATTCCGGTATTAATTTTGAATGCAATTAGAGCGAGACCAGAAAAACCTAAAAACTTCATCACCACATTCTAAACATGAGCTTGAGCTTTTTTCTCGGAACAGAATAATATCCTATTGGCTATTCCCATACATCGTATAACCACAATCATCGCCTTTCTATCGTCTAGTTCTCTCTATCTTTCTATCGCTATTCTGATTGAGCAATGTTAAATCAAGCATTTGCAAATTCTTTGCACATTGTTACTAATTCCTTATTAAAAGAAGGGAATATTCCTGCTGACTATACCAATCGGTACGGAGAAAGGAATTTGGCCGACTCGTAAAGCCTTTCTGTATCGCCTTTCGTCATCGACTAGATGTATCGATCGTAAGCAGTACGGTAATCTTATCGCATACCTACCTTTGAAATTGATCACCGACCTGCCCTACGGAATATTTTGAAAAATTGTTTCCAAAATTCACTCGTTACCAGGACCGTTTACGAATACGAACACAATAAATGTTTTTGTTTTTGTGGGCTTTGAACTTTGAACTGTACTGTGGTGACTCGCGTAACACCTTACGATGCGTCACAAGGTTTCGATCGGGTTTGCAGGGATATACGCATCGGCTGTTTTCTTTTACCGTCTAGGTAAAGAACTGCATGCAACATTCTAGTCCTTATGCCACTGTTACACCAACCATGCAAATGCGTAAGAAGTAGGAGTA